>JASANA010002076.1:0-66646 GCA_030248095.1 Ptycholaimellus sp. GST1_10
TTCAGGGGCTATGCAAAAGATCATAGCTACTGCTGCCAGCTATTCCTTGCCTCAATTGAAATAATCAATAAACCTTCATCACATGGGTATTATTGGACAGGAATGCTCAAGGGGCACCGGTTTTTGCTGATTGTGGTAGAGGAAGACTGAAATGAGGCAAGACACAGATTACGATGGGAAAGATAAAGGCCCAATGAGCCTTTGGAGTCTGGCTGAAGGAGCAAAAAATGCAAAGTCAGGGAGGGCCCTGAGAAGCTTAGACAATAAAATACATGAAAACATGGCCGATCTCTGTCTGATATGAGCATCACATCAAAACATTATTCAGCATCCAGCTCCTCATGCACTTCACCCAGTTTAGTCTAGTCCAGGACAACCAAACTTCTGACCAGATGCTTATCCCCAAGTTTGTTCCTAGCTTTCAGTGCAGGGAGTGCTGGAGGTGATCGCGACACTTGGCAGATAGCAGCAGGTGTAGTGCCAGAGGGCTTTCCAAGTTCATCGCCAGCTTGGTCAACCTTGCCATGATATTCTTCAGCATCCAGCTCCTCATGCACTTCACCCAGTTTAGTCTAGTCCAGGACAACCAAACTTCTGACCAGATGCTTATCCCCAAGTTTGTTCCTAGCTTTCAGTGCAGGGAGTGCTGGAGGTGATCGCGACACTTGGCAGATAGCAGCAGGTGTAGTGCCAGAGGGCTTTCCAAGTTCATCGCCAGCTTGGTCAACCTTGCCATGATATTCTTCAGCATCCAGCTCCTCATGCACTTCACCCAGTTTAGTCTAGTCCATGACAACCAAACTTCTGACCAGATGCTTATCCCCAAGTTTGTTCTGTGCAGTGCCAGAGGGCTTTCCAAGTTCATCGGCAGCTTGGTGAACTTCGCCATGATCTTCAGCATCCAGCTTCTCTTGCACTTCACCCAGTTTAGTCTAGTCCAGGACAACCAAACTTCTGACCAGATGCTTATCCCCAAGTTTGTTCCTAGCTTTCAGTACAGGGAGTGCTGGAGGTGATCGCGACACTTGGTAGATAGCAGCAGGTGTAGTGCCAGAGGGCTTTCCAAGTCCATCGCCAGCTTGGTCAACCTTGCCATGATCTTCTTCAGCATCCAGCTTCTCCTGCACTACACACAGTTAGGCTAGTCCAGGACAACCGAACTTCTGACCAGATGCTTAACCCCAAGTTTGTTACTAGCTTTCAATGCACTGAGTGCTGGAGGTGATCGCGATACTGGGCAGATAGCGGCAGGTGCAGTGCCAGAGGGTTTTCCAAGTTCATCGCCAGCTTTTACCCCCACCCCCCTCAAGCAAACTACCCCCCCTGAAGGTTTTTACCCCCCCCCCCCCCCGGATGGGCCACTAGGATTAGGCTTAGACCTGGACTTGGGCTTTGGATCAAAGTAAACTAGATTAGACCATCTATAGTTTAAATAATCCTTACCATCTATGACACGGAATCCAGGAAGAATGATCACAACTACCCAAACTGCTTTTCTGAAACCTGCCAATCAAAAAACTTGTTCTCATCATCAGATGTGGATGATTAAATTATTTACTGAATTTGTTCATAATTTGACAGTCAGTCCATATTGGTTAGACTAGAATAACATAGGCAAATGTGGAAATATTTTAGAATTTTATTTAATGGCAAAATTATATATTCACTTATGTCTTTCAGACAAACCACGCAGACCCATGAAGAGGGGATATGATGCCTTTATTAATAGCTGACAATGGTACACTCTAATTGATTGTACTGTGCTCTACTTGAACACCCTAATTTACGATTTCAACTAGGGTACAGTACAGTTTGGGTTTTTGCAAACTGAACTGCACTCTGCTTGATCACTAAAATTTGATATGTCAACTAATGTCCAGTACAGTTTGGGTTTTTGCAAACTGAATCTCAACTAGCATCCAGTACAGTTTGGTTTTTTGCAAACTGAACTGCACTCTGTTTGATCACCAAAATTTGCAATATCAACTAGTGTCCAGTACAGTTTAAACTGTACTGGACATTACTTGAGATAAAAAAATGAAAATGAACTGTGCTCTTCTTGACATAAAAAATGATTTTTTCTTATCTCAACTAAGGCCCAGTACAGTTTTTTTTTTGGAAACTGAACTGTACACTATGGAAACTGAACTGCGCACTATTTGAAAATCAAACTGTACTGTACTGGACACTATTTGACACATGATACAGTTTTTTCGAAAATAGGGTACAATACAGTTTCATCTTTTTTCATGTAATATACAGTTCAGTTTTTTGATTTTACTGTACTGCACACTATTTGAAAATCAAAAAAAAAAACTGTACTGTACTGGACGCTATTAGAAAAAATAAAAAAAAAACTGTACTGTACTGGACGCTATTAGAAAAAATAAAAAAAAAACTGTACTGTACTGGACGCTATTAGAAAAAATAAAAAAAAAACTGTACTGTACTGGACGCTATTTGAAAACGCAAAATTGAAACTGTACTGTACTGTACACTAGATTAACTATACCCTGAAATTACTGAAATTGTGAATCTCTGCTTCAGTGTTTTTTCTCTCTTAGCTGGTCTCTTTATGATGCTTGCAATCAAGTTAGCTTGGGCATCAAGGTAATGAAATTTATTTGATTCATCATCATCTTATCATGAAACTAGCTTGGGCTCTAAGGTGATGAAATTAAATTTGGAACTTTTATCATGAAATTATACTTACAAAATTTTGAACCTCTAAAGAGCTAAGAGAGCCCAGAAAATTTTCAGAATGGTAATTATGTAATTTTATGGCAGATTAAATGAAAACAGCATACAGCATGAAAAACTTTAAATAATTCAAACAAATGATGTTGGTAGCTGGAAAAAACAAAAAGCTGGGAAAACTAATACAATTTTTTTTTCAAAATAATATATTTTCATTGCATCATTTTTTCAATGTGTTTCTCAATGTAAACCAATGTTTAGTTTTTATTTTATCTCTATCTAAACATTCATCCTAAGGTGGCCAAAATTTTCTGGGCTCTCTAAGCTCTTTAGAGGTTCAAAATTTTGTAAGTATAATTTCATGATAAGAGTTCCAAATTTAATTTCATCACCTTAGAGCCCAAGCTAGTTTCATGATAAGATGATGATGAATCAAATAAATTTCATTACCTTGATGCCCAAGCTAACTTGATTGCAAGCATCATAAAGAGACCAGCTAAGAGAGAAAAAAACACTGAAGCAGAGATTCACAATTTCAGTAATGATGCTGTTTCTGAGACCAATAACCATTTGGAATGCATCGAGATGAAGTTGATGATGACCTGCTTGTTCACCACGGCCTGGTGCAAGCCCATGAAAACCAGGTGGAAGCAAATGGGTGTCAGAATCGTAATCTACATCCAAAATACCTATAAGGCGCTGTTTTATGGCCAATTACATTAGAAAAACTTCAGAAAAAACATCAGAAACATGAGAAAAACATGAGGAAAATAGATTTCTACCCAAAAAGTTGATGTTTCGACCTAAAAAACGCAGAAATGCAAAAAATAGAGGTGCCATGACACTCAGTGGCATCGATTTACCCTAGAACCGTTGATATCTACACCCCAGAGTTTGCCCAAGTGTCTGCAACACTTGTTGGACGGACGGACGGACGGTCGGTCGGTGTTCGCCCGGACACCGGACATTTTTTTGGAAACAGTTTTTCAAGAATAACTTTCGAAATAATTGACAAAAACGATTTTCAAAAAAAGACCCCCCACAATTCGACTACGGCGCGTCGATTGAGCCTATTTTCAGAGCTCTGCGACGTCTGTGTGATGAGCTTCAACCCGCCAAACTTTGGGAAAGCTGCAATTGGTTGTGTTGCTCGATAAGAGGGGCTGGGCGCTACCGCTCCGCTAGCGCTCCGCTCGCGCCAGCCCATTTTGGCTTGCCGAAGGTACCAAATATTTCATCCACATAAAAAAAAACAAAAAGATTGGAACCCAGCCTTCCCTTTTGCAGGTAAGACAAACAAGCAACTAGACCACACATCCGCATGTCTAAATGTGCCTAATTAGCCTATATTAATTACATGTAATTGCATTGGGCCTTTCCGATTGATGTCATTAGTACAGGCCGATTGAACACGTACAATCATCCATTGAATAGATGCGGAGGAGGAGGAGAAGAAAAAGGAGTACGGACAAATGGTTTTTTGCATTTGTCATTGGTAAATAAATCGTTTTATGAAAAAGTCAAAAGATAAACTATAGTCAATTCGATGCTGCTCTTTCCAACGCAAAAGAATCAAAACGATCGGAGCTTTCTGTGACGAGCAGCAGCCTTATGAAAATTGAGATCTAGCAATAACCCCAAAAACGTACACCTGGGTCGAAAAGAGGGGCTGGGCGCTGACACTTCGCTAAAGCTCCGTTCGCGCCAGCCCAATACTCAGGACTTAAACTAAAAATTCAGATTCTTCTCCAAATGCTCAGTGAGCTGGAACTTTGCTGTCATTTCTGTCATGCAGCTATCTGACCATTAAGCAGACGGCAATAGGAACTCCTCTGCACTAGCTCACGTTCTGATATTCCGGCACTGTGACTAAACTAACTTTCCTTGCGCAATTTTTCTATGATTATTAGAACTAGAGCCCAACGTAAGGATTGAGTTTGATATCCAGCAGCGGTTTCATTTCAAAGCTTGAAACTTGTGCGCACTGAGTAGGCCATGGGGTATTGGTTCACTGCAGGACTGTGTGCTGAGCAGTGCTCCTGCTGCCCGTCAGTCGACTGCTGGCCTGTTTAGGCAATGCCGGCCCATTGAGTCCTGAAGCTGAGGCCACCGAATGCCAGCTCAGCCGTCTCCTAAGCCTCTTCACCACCCTCGACCAGTATCAGGTCAGATTGGATCAATTTCCAGATTCCCTCCTCTCTTCGATCAAATAATATCCCAAATGGGGGCTGGAGCGAAGTCTATCCAGTCGGATGCTCCCCCTGTCACACTGCTTTTTGTGCAGTCTTTTTCTGAGGGAATGGCGACAGAATAAACATAAAAAGAAACAAGAATTATTTTGAATAGACCGTCCTTCTTTGAAAGAGCTAAGAAAACATTTTCTTGGCCTCAGTTCTTCATCTGAAATGATGCTGGCTCCCTTCACTCGCTTTCCTCGCAATGCAGAGGCGGCGAGTGGAGTCGGCTCCTTTGCAGGTGAGCGTGAGTCTGGAGCGTGAGTATGGAGTCTGGTTTTTAATTGCAGATTTGTTAAAATTTTGACCTCTTGAAGCTTTATCATGCAATTTTGAAAATTGCCAAACGAATTGAAGATGGAGCATTTTCAGTCCCAAAATTCTGCGTGTAATTCCCAATTTCAGTCCCCAATTCAGCCCGAATTCAGTCCCAAAATTTTTGAGGGTTCTACAAAATGTTTAATGCTTTGATTTGTCAGATGACGGAGGATGAAGTGGATGAGATCCTGGTAGAAGGCCTGCTGAGCTCCCGGGATCCGCAAAGCACCGTCTATGTGGACGCCTTTACCAGCTTCTCTCCTACAGAGCAAGGTTTTGGAGCACCCATAGCTTCATCCATTCTCTGAAGAAATGGCAGAGCTTTTCTAGACTCGGAAAAGCTGTCCTGCCCAGCCAGTCTTCGTCTGGCCTTGGCCGCTGCCAGCAGCTACGTTGCCAACGCCAGCTCTACTCACGACAACGAGGTTTCAGCGGCTCAATTAATTTTCATATTGTCCAATTGATGCAATCACTTTGAAAAAACGGAGACTGAAGAATCAGGCATGATGATTGATTGAAACAAGTAATTGAAGATCAATTCAAGCTCAGAGTAGTGTGTCGCTCAAATTTGAAGATAGAGCTGGCCAAACTCTGCCTGGGCTTGGTGGGTGAGCCGAAGCCAGCTGATGTGAAGCGGCAACTGGATCTGCTATCTGCTCTAGACTTGTTGGAAAGCTTAGGCCTGCCCCGGCTCCCAATACGTCTAGTCATGGCTGAAGACAAGGTACACTTTCCTGCAGACCTTGTTTTTATTGGTGAAATAGCAGGGCGGTATTTTGCGCCCAGAAAATAAAGTTTGCAAATTCACAAATTGCCCTCGTCCATAGCTTCGGAATAATTGTTGCTACACATACTGACCACAGCAAACAATTCGATTGAATCGAGTGCGACGTACAAACTCATTAAGTCACTAAGCTCATCGAGTGCGACATTTAGGCCCATTTTATTTATTAACAAGGAAATATCGGCTATAGCCAATAGATGCGCGGCCTTGTTTACCTTGTTAAGCAATGAAATGAACAATAAGGAACTCAAGAAAAATTGAAATGACTCAAACAAAAGTATTCAGTAACAAATTGATATTGGTCTATTTTGGGTTTCTGAGGCATTTAAATGATAAACAACAATCTAAATAATAATCAATAATTAATACAAGTAAATTTTAATTTTTTATTTTATTTAATTTAAGTTTTCGAATTTCAAGGTCTCCATTTTCGAGGTTTTTTGACCATAAATCCAGAACCAATCAAAATGGCGCCGATCGCAAAAAAACGCCTCGAGCCACCACCCAGGCGGACCTTCATGCAAAAAATCAGCCAATTTCGTTGAAAAACCGCAGAGTACTGGCCGCGAACGGACACATATATATATATATATATATATATATATATATGCGGAATTTGGACGAAAAATGGGGTAACTGCTTAAGCGGGCCTTGGCCACCCGCCGCTTCGGGCAGGGCGCCAGAGCTCCTCCGGCCTCCGGGCACGGGTGCTACGGCCCCTACGCTTCGCCTAGCATGCTTCGCATGCTAGGCTACGCTCCGGGGCCTCCGCACCCATGCCCTCCGGCCTACGGAGCTCTGACTGCCCTGCCCTCCGCGGCAGGCGGCCTTCGGCCGCGCAAAAATCTGAAACCTCTGACTGGTGAGTAGGCAAAGTGAGTTTTGCAGGGCGCTTATGTGTCGGAGACGCTGGAGAAGAAAGAAGGATGGAAGGAGGCGGAGACACTGCTTCGTCTGGCGCACCTTCTTCAGGCCTTCTCCTCCGACGAGCACAAGCGGACAGCCGCTGTCCTTCGCATCATCGCCTGCCGCGCTCTTGCTGAATCCGCTTGACCGATGTTTCACGCCTTGCACTAAAAACGCTTGAGCTAGAGACACTCGTTCGTATCTTGCTGTGAAGTTCAATATTGACGAGTAATGTGCACTGAGCCTGAATCATCTAGTTTGAATGTAAATGCTCAAGGTCACATCTGCTCTTTGCTCGGTTATCTACGAATTTGTGTCAAATCTTACGTACAATTGTCAAGGTGACGGTGGGACCAAAATGAGCTGGGGGTATTTTGAGACTGGACGGTGGCAGCTGAGATGCTGGAGTGGTTGATGGCGGCGGAGGCATGCGAAGCTTACGAAGAAGCTCTTCAGCTGGCCCAGCATTCACCCCAGGGACTTGGTCAGCAATAGCTAGTCAGCCTTCACGCTTTTCTGCTCAAGCAGGCACCTGCCGACCAGCTTCCACTCTGTTAGTTTAGGGAGATAGTAAATTTATTTATGTAAACAGCGCTTCTCAACAGGGCCCCCTCTCTATCACCTGATAGCAAAAAGACTAGGACGCAAGGCCTCTGAAATCCCGCCCATCCTCTGTCCTACCCCTGCTGCCCCCTCCTCCCCTGCTGCTGCCCTTCCGCCCAACCCTACCCCTAGCTACGCCCACTCAGATGGGGATAAGGCAGAACTTTTCAGTTCTCAATTCGCCTCTGCTTTTTCCAGCGATGATGGCTGCCTCCCTGCCATCTTTGTCCCACCAGTCATCCGCTCTGCTCCAGCCCCTGCTCACATACCAGCCCCTTTTGCGCCCCTGGAGGTTTTGAGCTTTGAACTTGTGGACATAGAGCGCACGCTGAAAGGGCTCGAGCCAAAAAAGTCGTGTGGCCCCTGTGGCTTCCCGCCCGCACTAATCAAGGCTGCAGGTAACAGCTTGTCACTTCCCTTGCGCACACTCTTTGACTTCTGTTTTATTTTCCGCTCACTGCTATCTCAATGGAAAAAAATCACTTGTCACACCTGTCTACAAGCGCAAGGGAAGTCCAAGCTCCTGCTCATCCTACCGGCCCATTACAATCATACCCTCACTGCTTAAAATCTTTGACAGAATCCTTTCAAAGAGGCTCAACTCACACTTTGAAAATGCTCAGCTTCTGTCAAACGCTATGCATGGTTTCAGGCCAGGACGCTCCACCACGACCAGCTTATTAGCATGCCAGCATTATGTTTCAAGCAGAATCTCACAGTGCCTGTCAGTCGACATTATCAATATTGACATTGCATGAGCTTTCGACTCTGTCTCTCACAAAAAGCTAATCCACATAGCAGGCGCAGTGGGACTTGGGCCGTACATCCAGCACTGGCTCCGCGAATTTGTCCGTGAATGCTCATTTCAGGTGAAAGTTGGTCATTCTGTCTCCCAGCCCCGTCCTGTCCCATCCTCAATCGTGCAAGGAGGAAGTTCGTCACCTGTGCTTTTCAATCTGTACATGCTGCCCCTTATCTGGCGCCTCAGCCACGTCCCTGAGATTGGCATATGGGCCTACGCGGACGACATACGCCTTGCTTCTTCTTCTCCCTCTGCCATGGAAGATGCACTAAACATCCTTTCAGATTGGGCAGCAGAGTGGCAGCTGGCCGTTGCACCTGGCAAGTGCTCAGTCTACCGCATTGGCCCTGGCTCCAGTCCCAGCTACAGGGTAGCTGGAAAGGTGATCCCCACTGCTCCAGCCGAAGGAATTTGGGACCTTGGCATGCTCATGACTGCTAGTCTCAGCCATAAACCCCACATCACCAGTATGATCAACAAGGCCACCTTTACCTGCCATCTGATAAAGAAGTGTCTGCATGCTGCCTCCCCCCAGCTTCTCACTAAAGCCTTCACAACATATGTCCGCCCAATACTCAAATATGCTAGTCCTGTCTGGTCACCCAGTACTACTGGGGAATCAGACAGGATAGAAAAGGTCCAGCGAAAATTCACAAAATTTACACTAAGACGCTGCCGTTTGCCAAACCCTCCAGGCGGATATGCCGGGCGCCTGGAACTGCTGCAAATCCCCTCCCTCCGCAGACGCCGCATAGTAGCTGATCTCCTCCTTGTTAGAAAGTGCTACAGAGCCTGTCTCCTGCACAGCGAAAGTGCAGAAGCCCCCTCCCCTTCCCTCCAAGAAACCTGGCACGGCTGTCCCATTGTTTTTCCGCTTCTTCACTCAGGGCTGCGGGGCTCTCACCACTTTGTGGTGGCAGGAGGTGGGGGTGCTGGCCAGCGGGCTCACTGGCCGGAGCGTGTGGCGGGCCTCTGGCGCCGCCTGACTGCCTTGGAAGCCAGGGCGGGGCGTGGGCTCTTCCTCACAGCCGTCGGCAGCCTCCTTGATGCTGATCAAATCTAATGCCCCACACTCGCCTCTTCTCCTCACTCTCAGAACACCCTTGCTCGCTGTTCTGTTTTCCCCGTGATCATACGGAAGATTAAAAAGAAAGAAAGAAAGACAATCGACGCCGAGATAAGCTCTTTCCTCTACCCATGATTAATTTTAGATGTTGCCTTTATGGCTTTTACTATAGAAATCGAAAATTCCATCAATCGCTTAAATTGCTGCAAAAATTAAAAACTCATTCAAATTACGCGAAGCACTTTAAGGCAATCTGCTTTAAGAACTTATTTGATTCGTCAAAAATTTATGCCTCAATTGTAGGCGATAATTTTGCATCGGAATTCATTCGGAGGTTAAGATAATGTGGAAAAAAGGGAGGCCGAAATCCGATCAGAAATGTGCCGAACTAGCCCGCTGCAAAGCTCAGAATGGCAGGATATGGCTGCAGTGGCAGTTGCTTTGTTAAGAGGCAGTTTGTGAGAGGATTGAGTGGCCTTGTAGGAGGGGTATTCCATTTCCCGAAAATCGAAGGTTCGAGTTGGAAATCGTGATTGGGCCATGGTTTTGGTCCATTTAGTTGTGATTTCAGCCCAGCAAACCCTGGCCCAAAATATGGCTTAGTTGCTGAGAAATGGCCATTTTTGTAACACCTACTTTTTTGATGCCTGGATGACCTAAAAATCGGTTTTTGGCCATTTTCAACCAACATTTTTTGACAAACCCCAGACTATTATACATCAATTAAACCGCAAAACTACAACAAATTTCATGGTGACAATGATTTGATCCAAGAGAAAAAATTTTTTAATTGATTTTTAAAAAAACCGATTTTCGTATTTTGTAAATTTCGGCACAAAAACACTTATTTCTAAAAACTGTCAAAAAAGTAAAGGCTAAGACCTAGCCTATCTTTTTTTTCACATTCTTGCCGTCATTTTGGTATATATAACTTTGCAAATGGCGTTGTTACAGTCGGAAAATTTTTTGATTGAAAATTGCCAGTCCGATTTCGACCCTATGTTATAACATAGATCAAAAATGGTCAAAAAAATTTTGTTCTTAAAATACGATTTTTTTGGCATGAAATGTTCTATTGGGATCCCATGCACCCTGCTGTATCATTTGTTTCCCCAGAATTAGTCTCAAACTTCTTAAACTGAAACACCCAATTTCCTATGCTTTAACATTGCCTATGCTATAACATAGGAAACAGAGCATCTCCGTTTGAGCAGATTGACTTTAGTTCTGGGGAAACAAATGATACAGCAGGGTGCATGGGATCCCAATAGAACATTTCATGACAAAAAAATCGTATTTTAAGAACAAAATTTTTTTGACCATTTTTGATCTATGTTATAACATAGGGCCGAAATTGGACTGGCAATTTTCAATCAAAAAATTTTCCGACTGTAACATCGCCATTTGCAAAGTTATATATACCAAAATGACGGCAAGAATGTGAAAAAAAAGATAGGCTAGGTCTTAGCCTTTACTTTTTTGACTGTTTTTAGAAATAAGTTTTTTTGTGCCGAAATTTACAAAATACGAAAATCGGTTTTTTGAAAAATCAATTAAAAAAATTTTTCTCTTGGATCAAATCATTGTCACCATGAAATTTGTTGTAGTTTTGCGGTTTAATTGATGCATAATAGTCTGGGGTTTGTCAAAAAATGTTGGTTGAAAATGGCCAAAAACCGATTTTTAGGTCATCCAGGCATCAAAAAAGTAGGTGTTACAAAAATGGCCATTTCTCAGCAACTAAGCCATATTTTGGGCCAGGGTTTGTTGGGCTGAAATCACAACTAAATGGACCAAAACCATGGCCCAATCACGATTTCCAACTCGAACCCTCGATTTTCGGGAAATGGAATACCCCCTCTGAATCCTCTCACAAACCGCCTCTTAACACTGAGCCCATAGATACACTAGTCCTCAGAATGTCTAATCAAAAGAATTGGAGCAATGGAACTTTGCAGATCCGAAGCGGGCAGGGACCGAACAGTCCGCTGGTGTCCCGACCGCTGAGCGTGGGAGAGGCGATCTCCTACGTCGTTCGGGTCCCGGACACCCGCGGCAGCGACGTTCGCATCGCCGCCTGCTGGGCTCGCGACGGAACTTCCAGGTATCAGTTGTCCAATGACACTTTTGTCCTATTCATTCGAACAAAGAGGAAAACAAACAAATATCCAATGAAATACTATGAAAGGACTGTAGGTCAATTAGGAACCCAAAAAATATTTGCCTAGTATCACTTCCATTTTAAGCGGTAAAGTTTAAGGCAACAGGCCATTGTTCTCGCAATTTTCTGGTACCATTGGTAAACTATAGCAAACCACTTCTGTCATAAGTTTACTGGCCCAAACATAAAATTTATGAAGTAAAAATTTTGAAATTTATGCACTTTGTTCTTGAAACGGGAGCAGTTTCGACGCAACTGGCTGTAACAGCTGCATTTTGTTCTGATTGATAAGTAGAAAAAAGCAGGTAGGTTGGGCACCTAAACAAATGCAATCTCTTTAGCGCAGGCTTCACCAGTTTATTTGTTTCTTTTATCAACTCATGCGTGACTTTCTACGGTTAGAGCTATATCAATAGCTACAAACCCTTGCGCCAGCCCAATGAGTGTGCTCTTGCTTGTTGTTCAATTCAATTTGCTCGTTTCGGACATTCAAGAAAGAATCTTTTTTAGCAATACCAAGAGCAATAGGCTTAGTCGGCATCAACTCAAAACTTTTATTGAAAACCGTCGCATGTACACCACGGCCTGGTAGAAGCCCATGAAGACAGTGTGTAAGCAAATGGATGCAAGATTCGTAATCTACACCCCAATTTACCTATATGGTGCTGTTATTGAGGCCAAAAACCCTTTAAAATGCCCCAAGACAAAGTTGATGATGAGCTGCTTGTACACCACGGCCTGGTAGAAGCCTATAAAGACAATGTGTAAGCACGTGGACACAAGATTCGTCATCTACACCCCAATTTACCTATATGGTGCTGTTATTGAGGCCAAAAACCCTTTAAAATGCCCCAAGACGAAGTTGGTGATGAGCTGCTTGTACACCATGACCTGGTAGAAGCCTATGAAGACAATGTATAAGCACGTGGACACAAGATTCGTCATCTACACCCCAATTTACCTATATGGTGCAGTTATTGAGGCCAAAAACCCTTTAAAATGCCCCAAGACGAAGTTGGTGATGAGCTGCTTGTACACCATGACCTGGTAGAAGCCCATGAAGACCAGGTTTTCAACTATGGTTGATTGGGATCAAATCATATCTACTTTTTGAGTCCATTTCATCTTCAGACTCAAATTTAACTTTAAACATCACCAGTGGGCAGCATAACCTTTTTTAGGTTTTTACAGTTTTTACAGTTGTTACACTTAGAGGTCAAAAAAGATGAAGTTTCTATTGTCGTATGTGATCTAACGTCATGTTTCTAATGCCGTATGTGATCTACCACCTGTTTTCTAATGCCATATGTGGTCTACCATAACATTTAAGCACTGCACACAAGATTCGAGCACTCCAGTAGCTCCAGTAGCACCCAAGGCATCGAGCAAACCTGGCTGGATGCGAAAATCAAGATTCTGATGCAGGGTAGCAATCTTTCAAATCTTTTTATTCTTCTGCATCTACAATGACAAAAATTCTACTAGAAATTGAGTGGTACATCAAAAAGTGGGAGATCACAGATAGATCACAGGTAGATCATAGGTAGATCACAACTCTATGGTAGATCACATACGGCAAAAGCACCCTATATAAAATAAAAATAGCTTCTAGCAAAAACAACAGAAGGCTAAGCAGAATCCTGCGTCAGCTCTTTAGGTTAAAAAACTCATTTCGCATTCTACCGAGCCAATAATCTTAGATGCCTAAAAATTTGACTTTATAAATGCACGTCTGCATCAGCTGGCATGGCAAACAAGGCAGCATAAAAGCGGCCGCAAAATTATTTCAGTCAAGCTCTTCCATAGGCCGAATTCGCACGACTTCAATAAAAAGAACTGGTTGAATATGAAGGCTCAAGTCTGCGCCCTCCTTCTTCTACTGCTGCTCGTAGCTCCGCCCACAGAAGCTGGCATCAACTGCTCGGGTCAGTAAGCAGCGTCTGGAGCAGCCTCACAACTAGTTGTCGGATAATGGAAAAGCGAATTATTGCGCATAGAACCCGAAATTTCGCGAAGCTAAGACACTGGGCGGCCAAGCATGGAAATGCATATTTCTCAAGCCATTTTCCATTTTGTCCTTTATTTCTACTCCCTTTGCTGACCAACCACTGCTCAGAGCATCACTGGTCTCTGGAGTGAGGGGAGAAGAGAGCGGGGGCGTTTGGCAGGTGAAAACAATTTCTGCCAGTGCGGCCTCTTCTCCGACGGCTGCACTTGTCCGGGCGCCGCAACCTTCGTGAGCAGGGCCGAGGCCAAGGCGGCGGGCTGCGTTGTTTAGCTCCACATTTCCCTCCCCTTCTTTTGTCTCCCCAGACAAAGCTCCCCATGCCAATGCTCCTTAAAACTCCTTCTCTCTCAATGATACGACCAATATGAATCACCTATTGAAAAACATTAAATTGAAAAACATTAAATTAAAACTTGCGGCTTTTAGGTTTTGATCAGATTTTTCTGCCATGGAAATTACTAAAAACAAAACAAAATAAAAAAGCACATAAACACGTAAACACAAAAGAAAAAACATAGAACACATATAAAATGGAATAATGAGGCAATTTCAATTTTATTTCCTTGATTTTGATTTTGGCAAAGAAAAAGCTCAGAATCGCACAAAATCGGCAAGTACAACAATAGCCTCTTTCCTACAGGCTGCTTTTTCATTGAACCCATAAGCAGAAAACGAAGAACAATAAAATGGAAGGGAGGACAGCAGGTAAGGCCAGTAGTGATGGCAAAGACATGACATCCAAGAAAATGACTCAGTGAGAGCAGGGGGCTCTTGCACTAGGAACTCGAAATTTCGAGCAAAATTGAAATTTAGAACATTTTCAGTTGCAGTAGAAAATTCTAAATTTCGGCTATCTAGCACAAGAGAAACTCAAAAATTCGGAATTTTGGGCTAATGCAAGTACCAGATGCAGCAGATGGGAAAAGCATAAAATTCAGGTGTTGTGACTGTTCATGCATTCAAAACTGGAATATGCTATAATTAGGCCAATCAAAGACCCCATTTATTCTTAAAGCATGCTCAATATCTTATTCTTTGAACAAATGGTTTGGTTTGTATTGAGTGCTGCAATCGAGTGAGGGGATCGGAAACGCAATAGATCTGTTGATGACACAGATCCTTCAACATCAGCATTAGGTTTCATGCGCTAGCGGACTAAATGCAGTACTATCAACTTAGCTATTGATCAGCCAAGCTATCTTTGGGGGCAATATCTTGAGGGGGGCAATATCTTGAGGGGGCAATATCTTGAGGGGGGGCAATATCTTGAGGGGGGAGGAAAAATCTTGAGGGGGGTTCTTGATTGACATCAGCCTGAATTTCTTTTAGTGCGCAATTAATTCAGTGGCTCTTTCCAGTAGCTCTATCCAATCCGCGCTATTTTATTTTTATTTTGTTTATTGGTTTTAACCCTTTCCAATCGAAAATATCATGAACACACTGGGGCAAAACTAAGAAGAAACAAACTCAATAATTATGCGTTAAAACATAGCTTATCATTTTGCCAACAATCTAGGCATCATTTTCTTTTTTTAATCATCTCCATAGTATTCTTAGATCGCTAGATATGCCCTGTTAAAGTTTGCAAAATTTTGAAATTTAGAGGGGGGGTGGTCTTTATTTCAAATCCTAACTGGTACTGGGATAACTCGGTACTGAGATAACTCGGTACTGAGGAAAACTCGGCACTGAGGACATCACAGCACAAAAGATTTTGGTTTTTGAATGGTTTGATTGTTTTAAATGCGCAGCCAACTATGAATTCAATTTTTTGATTGTCAGTGATTCCTAATTAAGCAAACAACAACTATAAATTGGAATGAAAATAGAATCGATTCGAGGTATACTGTCATCACTAGAAATTATAAAGAAACAAACGAGTCTAATTATACAGTCATCATCAACATCAGTTAAATGTCTGTTGTTCTGCCATTTCTGTTTCCTTCAATAAACCGTAAGACCTTTGATTTTTGCAGAATCATATTTCGCAGTTTCCTGGGTGTTCTTTCAAAAGGCAAGTGCTGCTAAAAACTATAGGTTCTTAGTGCCAAAGACACACGCAAAATCGGAAATAACAGGAGAAATATATAAACCAAAGATTGCATAAAATTGGTTTAATTGATGAATTGGTTTGGTAAAACTCTATGGTACCGAGTTATCCCAGTACCGAGCAATCCCTGTACCGAGTTATCCTCAGTACCGAGTTATCCTCAGTACCGAGTTATCCCTGTACCGAGTTATCCTCAGTACCGAGTCATCCCCGTACCGAGTTGTCCTAGGATCGTTGCGAAGCGTTGAAGTGGGCTCACCCCGGCTGTGGATCAAGGTTGGCCAGCGTTGGCTCGAGAAATTGGTTTTGCAGGAGGTGAAGAGGAAAAAGTGGCCTTTGCAGCCTTTACAAGGAGAGAGCTGCTACATTTGTGGAAAATAATCTTCTATTGGACGTCGTTTTGCGGTCTTCTTCTGATCTATAAGGCCTTTGGGGCAAAGGGGATGAGAAGCATGATGATAGAAATAGGCTTTTGAATACGTAAAGCATCAGTTGGTCACACAGTTCAGGGTACTTGTCAATTGAAGGTTCTACCTATCCCACAGGTATCACGAACTTTCGTCCCCAGGAACTTTCGTTCCCGAACATTCGTTCCCGAACTTTCGTTCCCCGAACTTTCGTTCCCAGGAACTTTCGTTCCCGAACTTTCGTTCCCAAACGTTGAAAATTGAAACAAGCCTAAATTCATGGTTTTTCAATGAAACCAATCGATTTTTGACATGAAGATCCGTCTGCGTGGTACCTTGAAGATGTTATAAGATGTTACAAAATATTTATTTGTCCCTGCTTAAGACAAAAACCTAATGTTTTGATGTTTCAACAAGTATAATGGGTTAATTTAAATTAAAATTAAGATTTATTCAGATTCCGATTTAGAACCAACATACATCAATTGTGAACAAAAACTCAAGTCTTGTGTGCAATTCTCAGCCGTTCAGCTGTTGCAGAAACTGTTAATTTTTTGGGGAAAAATTGAAACAAGCATATTCCATCGTTTTTCAATGAAGTCTGCTTAATTTTAGCATGAATATCCATCTGGGTGATTGAATCAAGGCCGCGCATATCTCGGTGTCAGTCAAGAATACCTTATTTGATATCGATGTCTTGATTGAATAAGCGATTGAAACACATAAGAGCTGTATTGATTAATTGCCTGCATGATTGGGCAATTGTGCCAGCATGATTGAGCAAATGAGCCAGTATGATTGGGCAAATGAGCCAAAGTTTAAGCACAAAAGTTTGGGAACAAACGTTTGGGAACGAAAGTTCGGGCACGAAAGTTCCTGGGAACGAAAGTTCGGGGAACGAAAGTTCGGGAACAAAAGTTCGGGAACGAAAGTTCCTGGGAACGAAAGTTCGTACAACCATCCCACATCGATTTTGATTTCTTCAACTCTCTAGAGATAGTTTACCAAATAAATCGATATTGAGTATTCATCAAAAATATTGGCGCATGATAAAGTTTAATTACAGCTGCTATGTGGCGTCGTGCGTTTGCAGCTCATCTGGGCCTTGTCCAAGGAGTGGGCGAGCGCAGAGGACAGCAGGCCTAAAGGCTAACAATTTCGCCAACTCGCAATGCTCCTGGATGAGTTGGAGGTTGCTGCTCGCATTAACTGCCATGCCCAGTTCTACGTCACTCTTCAAACCCTCCTCTGCCCCTCCTCCCCACAGCCTCCTCGTGGCAAAAGGAGACAAGGTGCCAGCCGCAAAGCTGATGTTTCGCTTGATTTATACATTGACCAACGAGCAACTAGCATTCAATAGGCTGTCGTCATGGTCAGTGATGTTAAGCTGGCAAAAAAGAGCCTCCCTGAAAAGATTCCGCAGATAAAAAGTGTTCCAGGAAAAGATACGACAATCAGAAAAGATACCCGAAATTATTCAACTTTTTTTTATTTTTTACTCATTTTTGGTCATTTCCTGCTTTTGACGCTTTTGAATGTTTTGAAACTGCACCCTGAGGGGCAGGAGGAAAAAATTTTCAACAAATTTCCCAACAAAAAACCAAAAAATTTTCGGGGGCGGGGGTCGTACCACGTAGGTGGCCAAAAAATTGCGACAAGGGCGACAAGCTGGTCACTGGCACTGGGTATCAGATTGAGTGTGGGCATGATGATGGTGCTCACGTCGTTGCCATTTTCACCATCCTTTTTCTCTTCTTCCTTCTCTCCCCCCAGGAGCTCGGAAACAGGCTAGCTTCTGGCTCCAATGGCCTAATTTTGGCCCTAATTTTTTTGCAAATCAATGAGGGTTGGACCTACTTTCATACCAAAATTCAACTCTCTAGCTTATTGTGAGCTGGAGAAATAAATTTTTAAATTTCGTCAAAAATAGGAGGCCGAACCCCGGTAGTGTTGTACTAGCACAGGCAGAAACTGACACTGATGTAGGAGATAGGAGGCAGATGTGAAAGAGAGCTATTCAGAGCTGCCCACAATGCTGGGCCTCCCCTCCAAGGCCATTACATGCCCCTTTCT
This sequence comes from Ptycholaimellus sp. GST1_10, assembly GCA_030248095.1. Lineage (NCBI taxonomy): Eukaryota > Metazoa > Nematoda > Chromadorea > Chromadorida > Chromadoridae > Ptycholaimellus > Ptycholaimellus sp. GST1_10. The sequence continues at coordinate 18,110 of JASANA010002076.1, forward strand.
TCCCATCCCTCCCTACAAACCGCCTTTCTAATACCGCCTCTCCCCCAGTCCCACTGTGATACATAGCTATAAATCTTCCCGTTTGTGGCTCTGCAGGCATTGGGTGTCATGTGCTGCGATAATTCTCCTCATTTGAGCTGTCAGCCTAGCCTAAACAGGGCATGGGTGTCATAAGTCGCCATTATATGACATCCGTTGACATGCTCCCTTGAGTGGGGGATCTGGTGTCATATGTCCAGTGTGGGTGTCATAAGTCGCATAAAATAGCGACACATGACACCAAAATCAGGGTGTCATGAGTCGTTTCTAAAATAGGTCATTTTGCTCTTGGGCCTTGGGTGTCATATGTCAAGGCGTCATATGACATTTGAAATTTTGCATATGATGTAAAATCAACATATGACACCAGGATTTTGGGTGTCATGTGACGCGTCATACTGAGCCGGCAGGGATTTTTTTTCACGAGGTTTTTGAGCAGCCATAGCTCTATGAATATTATAGCTAGCACAACGTTCAGGCCACCATTGGAATTGTCTGAGTCTCTTCTTTCGAACGGTGGTCTCAAAGTTGCGCTATGGCAAAAATAGCCGGAGCTAGGGCCGTTTTTCTGAGGGTCATTTTTGGCAATGACCCCTTGCCAGCAGGCTAACAATGTACAAAGTAGGCCTGTTTTCCAAAAACTACCCTCATACAAATGCCCCTAGCTCCGGCTATTTTTGCCATAGCGCAACTTTGAGACCACCGTTCGAAAGAAGAGACTCAGACAATTCCAATGGTGGCCTGAACGTTGTGCTAGCTATAATATTAGCCCAATCGGAGGAGGTGAAGTTTTGGCATTATGCCTTTAAGAGGAGGTTGCGAAGACTGAGAGCACATTGATGTTTCGGAAAATGCTGTTAAAAGCCAGGAAAGGAACCAGTACTAATAGTATTGGTTTGCCCTCTGGCTGACACCTAGTTTCCCCCATGAGAGTTCCCCCCAAGCAAGAACCCCCCTCATGAAAGTTCCCCCCCATGAAGGTTTCCCCCCCCCCCCCAAGATTTTACCTACTACACACACCCTGCGCTAACTCGTCCCCTATTTGAAACAGCTTTGGTGAAACTAGGTGAAAATAGGTGAAATTGTGTCTTGGGCGGGAACTAGGCATCGAAATCGACGATTAGTCCCCCCCAAAGAATTTTGACGCCTAGTTCCCCCCAAGAGAAATTTCTCTGTTTAGACTGCCGTATCAACTAGGGGACGTTTTAGTGCAGGATGTATGGGTATAGGTAAAATCTTGGAGGGGAGACCGTCACCCCCCCCCAACCAATAGATATGAATGATGGGGGGGGGTCCCCCGCTTGGGGGGCCGTTACACCTCCATGGGGGACTTGATGGGGGGGGGGGGGAACTAGGCGTCAGCCTGCCCTCCTCTTTTTGGTCGCCATGAAAACATAATCCTGCTCATTTTGACTCAACTACTGGCTCATTTTCATCTTATAATAAGAAAATTAGGGTGAATGAAATACGCAATTCAAAACTACACCTTTCTATGCTGCTCTTAGTATTGCTGTCAACACTTAGTTTCAGACGAGCCTAAAAAAGTTTGATCACATCAATTCAACCGCAATTTTAAAGCTCAATCCTCTAAAACATGACCTGACCCTCTTTTAAAAGAACAAAAATGCCCGCATCGACAGGTTCTAGAATCAGAATAAGTCAGGCGATCCCTTCATCACCTAATTTGGTCTCTAAACAGGTTCAGGGTGATGAGATGACTGCAACCTGGAAGTAATGGAGCAGTTGGGTCTGGTGGTGTCTTGGTATGTGACGATACAATGGGAATGCTGAAATAGCGCGGCTGGTAATTGGGCCGCCTTTTCGTCTCCCATTCATTCATCCAGCGACCTCAAAGAGAGCTTTTTCTTTGAGGACAATTGGATGAATAAAAACAATTCCCCAATTTCCCCAATTCAATTTGGATGAATAAAAACAACAACAAACAAACAACGACAAAGCTCAAGCCGATTGGATCGAACGTTTTGCATTTAGAACGATTGTTTTTAAAGTTTTTTCATCGGTGCAGATTCCACCAGGCTGCTGATGTTTCAAGTTTTTTAAATATTTCCAGCAAGGAAGCGCTCCGTGATTCTAGTACGCAATCTAACTTTCAAGATATGACATCAAGATACTCCTTACACGCTGAAAGCTCTGCTGATAATTTTTCAGAGAATGCCGCCTCACATTCTCAATGCCATCCTTATGCTTGTTGGACTCCATCTGAGGCTCCTATGCTACCAAATCTATGGATGTTTCAGATTTGCTACATTAGGTTCAGTTGACACAAACACTCCGATCTGAAAGGAGCTGCCGATTTCATTACCCTCAACTACCCTCAAATTAAGGCTGCCAACCGAAGGTAGTCTCTGTGGCTGTCCCTTTCGGCGAGGTCGCGCGGCTGTAGGCCTTCGGAGTCTAGTAGGGCTGTGGAGAAGGAGAATGCGAAGATTGGCCGGCTTGCCCAAGCCGGCAGCCATGTGGAGGAGCGCACACTCCTCTGACCCAACTTTCACTCTACTTCCGACATGGTTAATGCCTTGCTGCATTACCTTCACACTCGATTTGGTCCAGAAGTAAACCATCATCAATAGTATTCAAACTTTTCATTTAGCCAGATGGTGGCGTGATCCATTTGATTACTTGTATTCAAACCTATGTTAAGTTTATATGTGCTAGGTTTCTGCGAAAGTTTATTTGAAGGTAACATTTCGGAAGTATTACCAATATATTACCGAAACAAGGTACTCTCGGCTGTTGCCAAGATGCGCGGCCTTTGTTCCAGATAATAAGCTAAGCAATTCCTTTTAACTGCTTTAAGATACTGCCGCAGCAAACGTATCTGCCAAATCTAAGCTGAGTTTATTGAAAAACCAGTAATTTATGGATGTTCGAATTTTTGAAACATCAAGATTTTAGGTTTTTGACTAAAAATCAAGAAATAATAAATGTGTCAAAAAATTCTATTATCAACTTCAATATATCACCATTAGAGACGTACACGCCAAAATTCAACTGATTTCATCGAAAACCCATCGATTTATGGCTGTTCAAATTTTTGAAACATCAAGAATTTAGGTTTTTGGCCATAAACTGAGAAATAACAAATATTTCGGAAATTCCTTTTGCCAGCTTCAAGATAGCACCTCGACGGACGTACCTGCCAAAAATCAGCCAATTTCGTTGAAAAACCAGTGATTTATAAATTTTCGTACTTTGAAACATCAAAAATTTGAGTTTTGGGCGAAAAACGCAAAATTACGTCAAGCGCAAAAAATGGTCCCGAGCCACCACCCAGACGGACCTTCATGCAAAAAATCAGCCAATTTGGTTGAAAAACCACGGAGTACGAGCGCGACAGGGACACATATATATATATATATATATATATATATATATATGCGGAAAGACGGACGCAAAAATGGGGTAACTGCTTAAGCTGGCCTTGGCCGCCCGCCGCTTCGGGCAGGGCGCCAGAGCTCCTCCGGCCTCCGGGCACGGGTGCTACGGCCCCTACGCTTCGCCTAGCATGCTTCGCATGCTAGGCTACGCTCTGGGGCCTCCGCACCCATGCCCTCCGGCCTACGGAGCTCTGACTGCCCTGCCCTCCGCGGCAGGTGGCCTTCGGCCGCGCAAAAATTACAAATATTACCGAAAAGTAGCATTACCAGCCAACACCTGCTTGTTTACTCTTTGCTTTTATTTTACGGAAAAAAGATTCCGTGAATAATAACCCAACCGTTTTTCTGTCTTTTTTTCTCCGCTTCTCAATTCTTTAAAGCTATGCGTTTAAACTTTGTCATTCGCTTAATTTTTGGTTAGTTTCTCTGTTACACCTAATTTCACTATTCACTCAGTTACCCAGAAGAGAAAAAAGCCATCATCCTATGCCACATGAAACTTAAAAATTAAAAAACAAACAATTTTTCCAGCAAAACTCTTACCAGCTTCAGCGCAGGCCTGAATGCAAGGGGCGCCTGGTGGGGCCAGCAGGATCCTGGCAGCACCGAATGACCGCCAGTTGGCATTGCGAAGCGCAGAACTGCTCCAGCATCCTACCCGTCGTCAGATCGAAGGGCACGTGTGGCCTGAAAATCGAGGCCTGCTTTAAAAAACAGCAGCCAAGGGAGGGGTGTCAGAACTTTGCCGGACTTTTTATTGTCACCGTGACTTTGCACTTTGCCGGACTTTTTTTTGAAGCCTTGTAGTTTTCCCAGCGACCGATAGGCAGTGATGTGCACACGAAAACAAATGGCGACACGAGACACGAAAAACAATGAAAAATACGCGAAAAAAAATCGCGTTTTGTGTTGTTTTTTTGTTTTTTTGTGCCATTCGTGCCACAAAAGACACGAAACGAAAAGTTCCAAATTGGTATGGTTTCCGTGTGCACACTCAGGTGTCCTTGCCTCAGGTGTCCTTGAATGTCGACGCCCAGCTGGCCATCTACAACGACTACATTCCCTCTGCGGCTGAAAAACGTTCAGCAGAAACCAGAATAGAGAAAGATTGTCAAACAATCTCTATCAACACAGGAATGACGGGGCTGGAGTGGTGGAGCACAGATGACATCAACCGTCACAACTACGCCACTATTGCCAGTCTCATTCACCCCTCCTCTCTTTTCCGAAAGCTGGCTCTTGCTATCCTCTCCCTACCCTCTAGCTCCTCCGATGCAGAGCGGCTTTTTAGCCGCATGGGACTTCTCTTAGACAACCGTCGGAATCGTCTGCAGGAGGCAAGTGTGCAGGCCATTCTGCTCTTCCAGAGCAACCGTTGGATGCTCTATAAGCAGTAGGGCATTGTCTCAGACACTTCTCATCGTTTTCCATGTGTTTTTGCGAGAAAAAAATACATCTAAAAACTTGCCGGAAATTTTTCAAAAAACATGACTGTGCACACGAAATGAGTATTGTTTCGTGTCATACACGAAACGAAACAAAAACAAATGGCCAGGTCCCAGCTCGTGTCTCGTGTCACATGACACGAATGAAAATTTTTTCGTTCGCACACCACTGCCGATAGGGAGCTGGGGCCAGTGTTGCCGTTTTTTTCTGTGCTTATACATACATTAACATTACAATACAGGGGTCCCAAAATTACACATACATTAACATTAGAATATTGTATAAGCCCTGTTATACCTACAATCTTATGGGTTATACAATATGCCATATTGTATAATTGTATAATATACATTGACAATCATCCAAATTTTTTTACCCTTTATTTATACATGTTTTTCATTGCATTTCTTCCTTGCATAGTGCTCAGTGTCACCGCGTCATGAAGAAACAGGGTCTTATTGAATCTGCATCATGCTGAAACAAAATCTTGATGGACTGGATGCGGTGAACCATTTGTTAGTGTCACGCCGAATCAGCGTTACGCCGTTTCGGCGTTACGCTGATTCGGCGTTACGCTGTTTCGGCGTTACGCCGTTTAGGCGTTACGCCGTTTCGGCGTTACGCTGATTCGGCGGCTGATCTATGCATTGGTTGCATGGCAAACAGCACACAGTAAGCTGGAGCCTTTGCTGCACCTCTGCAATCTATGCATTGGTTGCATGGCGAACAGCACAGAGAAGCTGGAGCCTTTGCTGCAACTCTGCAATCTATGCATTGGTTGCATGGCGAACAGCACAGAGACGCTGGAGCCTTTGGTGCACCTCTGCAATCTATGCATTGGTTGCATGGCGAACAGCACAGAGTAAGCTGGAGCCTTTGCTGCACCTCTGCAATCTATGCATTGGTTGCATGGCGAACAGCACAGAGAAGCTGGAGCCTTTGCTGCAACTCTGCAATCTATGCATTGGTTGCATGGCGAACAGCACAGAGAAGCTGGAGCCTTTGCTGCACCTCTGCAATCTATGCGGCGTAACGCCGAAATGGCGTAACGCCGAAATGGCGTAACGCCGAATCGGCATAACGCCAAATCGGCGTAACGCCGAATCGGCGTAACGCCAACAGCACAGAGAAGCTGGAGCCTTTGCTGCACCTCTGCAATCTATGCATTGGTTGCATGGCGAACAGCACAGAGAAGCTGGAGCCTTTGCTGCAACTCTGCAATCTATGCATTGGTTGCATGGCGAACAGCACAGAGAAGCTGGAGCCTTTGCTGCACCTCTGCAATCTATGCATTGGTTGCATGGCGAACAGCACAAAGAAACTGAAGCCTTTGCTGCACCTCTGCAACCTATGCAGCGTAACGCCGAAATGGCGTAACGCCAAAACGGCGTGACGCCAAAACGGCGTGACGCCGAATCGGCGTGACGCCAAATCGGCGTGACGCCGAATCGGCGTTACGCTGCAGCACAGAGAAGCTGAAGCCTTTGCTGCACCTCTGCAATCTATGCATTGGTTGCATGGCGAACAGCACAGAGAAGCTGAAGCCTTTGCTGCACCTCTGCAATCTATGCATTGGTTGCATGGCGAACAGCACAGAGAAGCTGGAGCCTTTGCTGCACCTCTGCAATCTATGCATTGGTTGCATGGCGAACAGCACAGAGAAGCTGGAGCCTTTGCTGCACCTCTGCAATCTATGCATTGGTTGCATGGCGAACAGCACAAAGAAACTGAAGCCTTTGCTGCACCTCTGCAACCTATGCAGCGTAACGCCGAAATGGCGTAACGCCAAAACGGCGTGACGCCAAAACGGCGTGACGCCGAATCGGCGTGACGCCAAATCGGCGTGACGCCGAATCGGCGTTACGCTGCAGCACAGAGAAGCTGAAGCCTTTGCTGCACCTCTGCAATCTATGCATTGGTTGCATGGCGAACAGCACAGAGAAGCTGAAGCCTTTGCTGCACCTCTGCAATCTATGCATTGGTTGCATGGCGAACAGCACAAAGAAACTGAAGCCTTTGCTGCACCTCTGCAACCTATGCAGCGTAACGCCGAAATGGCGTAACGCCAAAACGGCGTGACGCCAAAACGGCGTGACGCCGAATCGGCGTGACGCCAAATCGGCGTGACGCCGAATCGGCGTTACGCTGCAGCACAGAGAAGCTGAAGCCTTTGCTGCACCTCTGCAATCTATGCATTGGTTGCATGGCGAACAGCACAGAGAAGCTGGAGCCTTTGCTGCACCTCTGCAATCTATGCATTGGTTGCATGGCGAACAGCACAAAGAAACTGAAGCCTTTGCTGCACCTCTGCAACCTATGCAGCGTAACGCCGAAATGGCGTAACGCCAAAACGGCGTGACGCCAAAACGGCGTGACGCCGAATCGGCGTGACGCCAAATCGGCGTGACGCCGAATCGGCGTTACGCTGCAGCACAGAGAAGCTGAAGCCTTTGCTGCACCTCTGCAATCTATGCATTGGTTGCATGGCGAACAGCACAGAGAAGCTGAAGCCTTTGCTGCACCTCTGCAATCTATGCATTGGTTGCATGGTGAACAGCACAGAGAAGCTGGAGCCTTTGCTGCACCTCTGCAATCTATGCATTGGTTGCATGGCGAACAGCACAGAGAAGCTGGAGCCTTTGCTGCACCTCTGCAATCTATGCATTGGTTGCATGGCAAAATCCCACAATGCAAACTGGAGCATAGATATCCCATAACTAGCCAATATCAAGCCCACTTATGCCATAACAGGCCCAGTTATGGCATAATTAAGGCATATTTTGACCTCTCAAAAATTATACATACATTCACATTACAATCAGCCAATTATACAATACTATACATTATATGGATTGTATAAGATTCTGTAATGTACACATTATGCCATAAACACTGGCTGGGGCAGTCAGTTCCAGAAGTCGTCAACGACCCCGGCGTCTTGCTACTACCAGCAGGGTACGGTTTACGGTTTCGTAAGCATCATTTTCGTTATTTGGCTGCGTTATTTTAAAAAAGGCTCTCTTAACGTGAGCCTTCGCATATTTCCCTTACGTCATTTGCTTTGTTTCACTTGCTCCAACTCTTTATCTCAGAATTATTTTACTCGTTTACCGAAGCAGTTGTTTTTCTTTATTCACTCGGCAAGCGCTCGGCAAATAAAGCAAAAAGCCAGAGGGCAAAAGCTAGAAGTCATATCAAATTTTGGCGGGAAGGCTGGCTGGTGTGAAGGGGTGTATGTGAGCGAAGATTTCTCTGGCATGACTATCGCTGGGCAGCAGCTGGAGGCCTCCATTGCCTCAGCCTTCCCTCTTCAAAACTGGCCCCTCTTGGCCAGGACAGAAGAAAGCTTCTGCTCCAGCAGAGCGCGCACGATTCCCTCCACTTCAGCCTCCGATACTCCATGCATCATCCATGCCTTCAATGCTCCATTGAAATCACTGACACAGTCACTGAAATCACTAACCAATCGATTGGGCAGTGCGAAACTAAGATGAAGCAAACTGGAAAGGAACAGTAGTATTAGCATTGCCTTGTTGAGGCAGCAGTGAGATCGGGCAGAAAATGTATGTTTTGGAAATCCCAGTATCCCTTGCCTCTTTCATCAACGAACACGGCTACGCGAGTAATTTGAATGGTTATGTCGGATCTTTATTGCATCATCGAATCAAAAATGGATTTGTCTTTAGTCATCCTTCATTAATCCGGTTTTGAGTAGCGTCATTGGCAATGCTGACGATATTGGGCTGGCGCAAGGGAGCAGAGCGACTTTGATTTTGATTATAAAACTTGAGTTTCTGAAATTTCAGGTAACATTGGCTTTGATTTTGACAGTTTCAAGTATTTTCTGGTAGGCGCCTAAAACAAAATTCAAGCGGCATAGCAGATTTCAATAATAGTAGAAGTTCTTCTTTGAATTATCAGGTCAGATTCTTTGTCTTATCAGATCCATGCATTAGGAAGCAGTTTTCTAATTTGAGAATTCGTTTTTTGGCAAATTACACTTATTCTTCTTTCAGATTTTTACGCTGCCAAGGACAGCTTAAGCACATTTTACGATGTCTAAATTTGTGGTAGATTTTAGAAGATAACAGGGGAGTTGCGCGAACGCAGATTCCCCACACTCAAAAATGTAGAGGTGGAATGTCCCGATTTGGGACACCCCCAGAGGTCAGCACGGCACGCGTGTGCAATGGCCATGCCTCGCCCTGCCAAGCCAGCCTAGCTGATCACTGGTCTTGGCCCTCCAGGTAAGTTACTCCTCCTCTCATCCTCCCTCCTTATTTCCCCCCTCTGAAACCCTATAGTCCCAGGCAAGAAGCTTTTGCGCAGATTGGCCACTGGCCTAAACGAAGATTGCTATGCCACGCACGCAAGGTGAATTAGTGAGTTCCGTTTGGCGTAGACAGAATTTTAATTAAATAGACCAATTTGGTCGTTAATACTCAGTACATTGAGCAGCTTCATTTAGGCATGAAGATTAAATAATGCGTAAATTATCAGCACTTCTCTTCTAAAAACGGAGTCGCAAGTTCCTTGCAATTTAATAAATTGAGCAAAAAGTACAGGCCTGCTATAAACTTCAGTCATTTTTTAAAATGCGATAAATCTTACACTAATAAATATTAGTAATCATGAATCATACAATTTGCTATGGTAAGTTTATTCGGCTCTTTGACAGGGAGTTGCGCGAACGCAAATTCCCCACACTCAAAAATGCTGAGGTGAGATGCCCCAATTAGAGACACCCCCAGAGGTCAGCGCAGCCCAAGTGTGCAATGGCCACGCCTCGCCCTGCCAAGCCCGTCTTCGTGATCACGGGTCTTGGCCCTCAAGGTTAGTTGCCTCCCTACACCAACTCACACACTCTGTAGACCCTGAGAAACCTCTCCACCAATGCTCGGAAGACCCAAACTGCGCAGTTTTGCAGAACGGCTGGTAAACTTGTTTTTAAGAACCAACCATCAAAACCGGGTTTTGTAGAAAAAATTTTGCGGGATGTTTCTTTCTGCGATTTGACAAATTCTTTTTAAGAAATGTAATCCGTCTGGCACTTTTCTGAGAGCGACAGCGCAATGTCAGAGCGCAGCTCAGTCCAACTGGGAAAATACTCGAATCACATCTTTCTAGCGTTGGCGACATTTCATTCCCCTTTAGCAATCAGCAATTCCCTTATTCCATTTCACCATGTGAAACGTTCATACTTATGGGCTTTGTATTTGATAATAAATGAATGCATCAATATTATCGTTTTCCATTTAATTATTTTCAGTGGCAAGTCTAATGTTTTCTTATTTACTTTCTGTAGGAATCAATCTGTTCCAATCATTTTTTTCATGCACCCTTATTCTAAAAACATCTTTCAAAAACCTACGATGTCCACGTGCATTTTAGAGCAATAAAAACTTTGCTCAACTCTTATTTCACATCATCCAAGGATAGCGCATAAACAAAAGGCTATAAGGCTATACCAATGAAAAGACGATAAGGCTGACGATAAGGCTATACAAACGAAAAGCAGGGCAAGAAAATAACACTGAAAAAGTCCAGCAATTAATTAACGCTGAATTGAGTTTTTTTTGAAACATCAACTTTTATGCTGGGGAAAGACGCTGGATTGAAGCCAAGTTGCTGCACTGGCAAGAGAAAGAGCGCGCAATAAACCCTTTTTTCAAAGTCGACAGCGGCGAAGTCTGCCTTGAGCGAGCCTTGGAAGAAGCCGAGTATGCGCAACAGCGTCCTGATCATCACCAACTTCATCTCCTCCCATTCCCCGGGGTACGGCAGCTCTATCACCCTGTCAACACCCAGTTCCCTGATGTTTCGCCGCGAAAACTAACTAAGTACTCGCATTTACACTGCAATGCGTATAGGTCACTATCCAAGCCGCAAAGATTCTTTCACCAACTGCTGCAAGTTGCCTGGGCTGCGTTTCAAACTCTGCAAGCATTTTTCATTGGACCTTCCGATCCCTGGTCTGCCATCAACCTCTATATAGGACAGGAAGACAGGAGCAGGAACCTGAGGTAGTGCACAATGCGCATGCCATGCCGTCGCAGCGCTCCGAGGTGGAGAAGTAGGGAATGATGCGAGTGTCCGACCAACCTGCCTGCTTCGGAAACAGGACCAACAGCTGCAGAGTTCATATCTTGATTTGAACCCATGGGATTGAAAAGCTGGCGAACCCTTTGATGGTAGACGTAGACTTCGCTCAGGGTCCTGCTCATGAACGTCTTCTCGCCCGTATTCCAGGTTGTCTGCAAGTCTTTGGTGCCTTAAAAAATGTAATGACACTTATTTGCTTAGCCTGACACTTGTCATCATTGCGTTATTTAAACTGCTGCTTTTTCTTGTGAAATGACTGAAACATAAAGAGGCTCGGAAAAGTATGGACAATTATTGTTTGGTTGCTTAATTGATGGATTTAGGAGAATTTTGCTAGCGAATGGCCTTATTTAAATCTGGACAGTGTGTATTTGCATTCAGCTTTTTAGTACTTCAGGTATTTGAGAAGATGTAAGGCGAAAAGCAATTGCTGCTTTCCACCGCAGCGTATCGGACAAATGATAACTGAAACATCAGTTACTCCAGCGTCTTCGCTCAGACATCCCCCTTCATACTAGCTGACCAACTGTCGAAGCTTTTAATCTAAGCCAGACGCTATTAAAGAGCTCAATAATGCTCGTTTACCCTCCATCCCCTTCGAATTCCCTTCCATTCACAAAATTCTCCCTTCTATCCCCACCAGCAAGTCCCCAAAACTCCCCAACCGAAATGTCAATTAGGGTGGCCGGGTCCTGATATCGGCGCTTTTCATCCGCCCTTCGCACCCGGGCGCAGAGGCTGCCGAAGAAGGGCGGCGGCGGCACTGACGAGCTGTGGCTGTTGAAGAGTCTCGTTCCAGAGTCCTAGGCTCCACCTCCGCCCGAGTTGTTTCCGAGGGACCGGCCTTTGTGGGCCCGTTCTGAACAGGCTCCTCTGCTGGCGCTGGGGAGGCCTGGAAATTGGCTCTTTCTTCCCCTTTTTCTTCCGCAAGCATACGGGACCAACAAAGCAGCAGATGAGGTACTGTCAAGGTTATGATTGTTGAAGGGTCTCTGAAAATTTTGGTTGTTGACTGGATGGGTTGCTACAGGATGGAATCGGCCGCTGCTCTGCTCAAATATCAGTTGCAATACAAAAATTAAGTGAAAATACTAGGCAATTGTTTCGAGTGCACTGTTTGCCTTATTCTAAAAAGCAAGACTTTATGCACTAGTCTCTTGCGAAATGCCCCAGAGTAAAAATGAGTTGTAAGCATAAAAATGAACCATGGCCACCAGGAGGGACTCCATGCTTTCCTGGAACCCAGCGCGATCTGTATCGGGACTCAGCCTGCATTTTTGCTTATTCTTCTTTTTTCATGGCTTAGACTCTTCCTGGCTATTGTTTTGTCTAGTACTATCTAAAACCTGACCTTACTAACCCTATCTTTGCCAATAATGTTTCACGTAAAAATAGTCTCAGCTGAAATTGATGCTCATGTGATTGCTCATATGCAGCTTAAAATAAGAAAAACTAGAAACAACGCTCACTGATCATAAAGTTGGCGACTGCTGATGCTGAATCGTGCCCACACTTGCCTCTGGGCACTGACCGGAAAGGGAGCAGTTACATGAGGGGGAGCACATTGTTAGACGAGCCGTGGGTGCCGTCCTTGATGATGGTTCGCTCGCTCTGCGCCAGACGCATCCCATTTCACTCACCTGACCAAGCAATTGGTCAGAAAGATCTCCTACGAATTGCTTCTGGAGGACTGTCTCCGAAGGCTACCTTCTGCAGGTGCCCCGCTAGCTCGCCTGCAATCCACAAGGCTGATGTTTCAGGATCAATTTATTTTAACCCAGTTTCTTCCTATACTAATCATGATAGGGAACTTCCATTAAGTGTCGATTTTAAAGATTTCCCTAGTTAAGTGACTGCTAGTTTCCCCCTTGTTCTTTCTCGTGTTATCATGGGATTAGAATCGCATGGACGAAATTTATCGAAAAACACCAAAAATTAAAAGAACAACCTTCTGAGATAGATTGTTCAGCCAATGAGACGGAAAAGCCACGGTGCCACGCTAAGGGCCCAAGGATCGACAGAGAGCCTGTGAACAAGGATTTCTGAGAAAGCCCCTAGGGGGAGAAAGAAAGCCTTGTGCGAGAAGGGGAAGAAACAGACGGACAGGAACCAGGGGTGCTAATGGGAACCAGGGGCATAGGCAAATGAGAAATACATGCCAAAATTTCTTGTTGAAAACTTAAAATAAGCTGAGCTCAGGCTTTGAGTTATGGCTAATTGAATAAATTGTAACATGGCTGTGAATCGATCAGCGCCCTCACGGTACCCTGCAATCATCGCTCCTCCAAGAGGGGGAGGCCTGCTGTTAGAGCCTGGAGAGTGCGGGAAGTGGGCATGCAGATAAAAAGTTGAAATGGGAACCTGGCTACTTTCCTCCAGCATCCTTCAAATTCCCGCCTCGCCGGAGAGATCAGTCGGCCTGCGGACGAGGCATGCATGATGGAACTTAGAGTGAGTACGTTAGGCAAGACCCATGAAAACTTTATGACGGGATGCTTTGTAAACTTTGAACATTGATATTCTAGATTGGTTAATTTGAGCAATTCAGACACGAAACATAACAATTTTCAGCATTTCAGCAGGATGCTTTTAATTTTGGGCAATCTAAGCTCTGATAATGGAAAAACTGACTGTACCAGATCGGCAGGAAGCTTTTCAGGGACTCTGAGTTGAGGCCGCTCCAAGACAGCCAAACTGCATCATCGAGGCCCCGAGCCTCCCCCCAGTCCAGTCCTATCCTTCACCACCATCCAGTCTCTTTTCCTCTGACTCAAACCAGGCGAGGCGGTCGGATGGGAGAGTTTGTGGCCCATCAGGATGGCCTCGCGGCCTTCAATCGGACCAATTCGCCATAGACGGAACACCCGGCAGAAGATTAGGTGGCTTTCCATTTTTTGAGCCCTGCTGAACCAACAATTGAGAAATGCATGCCGGACGTCTGCTAGGATGCGGTAAATAAAAACGTAATAAGAATAAAAGCGTAAATAAAAATTATAAATAAATAAAGAAAGTATCTATAAATTTCAAATAAATTTATAATACGATACGATAAATTTTTCAACACAAAAAAACGCTTCCCGCAGCAAAGACATAAAGCTGTACTTCCTGCATCATCGTTGCATTCCGACTTCTCCTTACTGCTGCTCAGTTGTAGTTCATGCAGCTCAGTTTTGGGAAAAGATTCCGAATCGAATGTCATCCTGGGAGCTTGGCTTTACTGGGGCGGCAGTACTCTTGCAATGTCTAATTTTCTTCGCCAAGATTTGGGTTGGAAATTGAAATTTGAGAGTTCCGTGCTGCAGGCAAATGGCATGAAGAGAAGCTTCAGAGGGTTGATAGCTGTGAATCCTCAAGCAGTACAATGCCCTTTGAACGAGCTTGCAAGAGTGAATTCGGGTCAAATGTAGTGGCAGATTAGAGGCTGAAATTTCGATTAAGTATTCAGGGCAGCTTATTTTCTTCGTTTTGATGTAACATTGAGCGAAGATCGTCGAATGCAAGACCATGTGTATATTGCGAGTTGCGACAAATGATAAAACAAAGCTTGCTTGCTTAAGCTTGTTTTATTTGGCTAAAATAGCTTTTCTGTTTATTTCGCAAAATCACTAGTTTTTGCGGAAAATAATTGTTAGATTGGTAATTTTTCACGACCAGCTTTGTGATCCCTATGCCACTGCTTTTTGATCTATATGTGTCGGTTATTGATAAGCATAGCAGGTCCGTTTTTTCCAATAACTTTTTTTATAAAATTAAGGTTACTAATATCCTATAGTTTACAAAAAGCCCATGAATCCCTTCCACATCAAACTATCCATTCCAAAACACTCAAGAAAACCAGCGCGTACAGTTTCTTCATCCTCTTGTCGGTTTGAAAGTAGTATCTCTGCACCGCTATAATAGGCTACACTGATAGAATAGATAAATTAAAGTAATTTTTACCTGCAAGTCTGGCTGCTTTTCTGGTGCCCTCGAACATTGGATTTCTGCGACCCCTGCTGCCCACAAGCTGCGCACTGGAAGGGTCGAAGCTTGTAGCAAGAAATTATGTGTTTCTCCATCCTCTGAACCCTGCTGAACTGGATATTTGTTGAGATATAGCACCAGAAAAGTTTTCAAACATGGAAAACTTTTTGGAAACGAAGAGCTGTTTTTCGCAGCGAAGGCATGAAGCTGTATTCCCCATGTTGCAATCAGCAGCTTCTGGTGATTTTTCATGCTCGATTTTGGTTGGACTTTCGGCTTGGAAACTAAATTCTTTAGTTCCAAGGTCTGTGACTATGTTGTCGCTCTGAAGAGATCTTGGCGGCTTATCAATATTGTGAGCCAGTTTCTTGATGAGTTGAGTGGGGAATTTCAAGGTGAGAGCTCCATGATGGAGAATGATGGAATGAAGAGAAGCTTCTGATGCGTCAGTTGCAGAGAATTCGCAGGCGTTGCAATGCCATTGAGGGGAGCTTCGCAGTTGGCCGAAATGAACCCGAACAACGTGAAGCACTAGATTTGGTCCCGATACATCGACGAGACATTCAGAACACTTCATTTTTGAATTTTTTGTGATGAGTGAATGAGTTTTGCATGAAGTGCAGAGCCGTGTGTGTCTTGAGATTTGTCATCAAAACATTCGCAAGGCAAGCATGTTTATGACGGACAACCCGTAAACATTTCAGGGTAACATGAAAAGATTTTTGATTGCGGAGCGGCCCCTTTTTTTTTCCTGAAAGGTAATGCTATTTTAAGAAGATCTGGAGGGGTAGACCGGGAATTTGAGCATTTGAAACATTACTTTTTTGGGTGGAACGGTTTCAAAACTGCAATATATAGTTTTTGCGCTGTAGCACCTTTAATCTTGCGAATTGCACAGAAGACTTAGTTTTTTTGTTCACAAGTCGTATATAACGATTCCAAATCTGTGCTTACTTTTGAAAATAGTCGAGAAACCACATACTTATCCTCTTGAGTAACAAACTTTCATGCATGACAATAGAATCAATAATCAGTAGCAGCTGAACGGCTGAGAATTGAACGGAAAACTTTGGTTTTTTGATTCACAAGTCGTATGTAACAATTCCAAATCTGTGCTTACTTTTAAAAATGGTTAAGAAACCACAGACTTATCCTCTTGAGTGACAAACTTTCATGTGTGACAATAGCATCAATAATCAGTAGCAGCTGAACGGCTGAGAATTGAACAGAAGACTTTGGTTTTTACCGCGCGTCCGCGTTTCTCCTTTTTCCTCTTTTTATATATATATATATATTTTCTAAACCGCCCCTCCAACTCAACATTTTTCCCAAAAAAGGGCAAAATTTTTTTTTAAAGGCTTGAAAATTGAATATACAGTTTTTGCGCTGTAGCTCCTGTAATCTTGAGAATTGCACAAAAGACTTAGTTTTTTTTTCACAAGTCGCATATAGTATTCCAATTGTGTTACTTTTGAAAATGGTTGAGAACCCAGACTTTCTTTCTTGAGTCAAACTTTCCGCGCTCAATGTCATCAATAATTAGTAACAGCTGAACGGCTAAGAATTGCACAGAAGACTTGAGTTTTTTTGTTCACAAGTCGTATATAGCGATTCCAAATCTGTGCTTACTTTTGAAAATGGTTGAGAAACCACAGACTTACTTTCTTGAGTGACAAACTTTCACGTGCGGCAATGTCATCAATAATCAGTAACAGCTTAACGGCTAAGAATTGCACAGAAGACTTGAGTTTTTTTGTTCACAAGTCGTATATAGCAATTCCAAATCTGTGTTTAATTTTAAAAATGGTTGAGAAACCACAGACTTCCTTTCTTGAGTGACAAACTTTCATGCACGGCAATGTCATCAATAATCAATAACATCTGAACGGCTAAGAATTGAACAGAGGACTTGAGTTTTTTTGTTCACAAGTCATATATAGCGATTCCAAATACGTGCTTACTTTCGAAAATGGTTGAGAAACCACAGACTTGCTCTTAGCAGTGACAAAATTCCATGCATTCATAGTGTAAGTTGAAAGGTGGTGCGCTCCGCGGTCACCTATTGCGCTTTGCGCCATATACTTGTTTGATTCACAAGTCGTATACAACGATTCCAAATCTGTGCTTACTTTTGAAAATGGTTGGGAAACCACAGACTTACCTCTTGAGAAAAAATGTTCACCCTTGCAATGAAAACATTCCTTCATTTTTGGCATATCTTCTGTTGAATGTGGAAGGGGGAATATGCTCCGCGGTCACCTATTGCGCTATGCGCCATATACTTGTTTTCAATTTTTTTCAAGGCAGGTGTTCTGGCCGGCGAGGGCGGGGCTGTGGTGGCGATGTCTGACGGCCGAGGCTGCTGGCGGGACGCGGCGGGTCTTCCTGAACCACCTGCGGGCCCTACTACCTCCAGACATGCAATGAACCCACCGCCACCGCATTGATCCAATCTCTCCTTTTCTTAGATCACCAGTGATGCTGATCTATTTGTCCCCGCTTTGCGGATGAAAAATAAGAAAGAAATCAATTTGCCTGTCTGGCCAAGGTTCATTTTCGGGCCAAAGCAAACAGCCTAGGCTAGGCCTATACGTCCTAGGCGGCGATACGCAAAAAAATTTGCTGCTAAACAATTTTTTCTACTAGTATCTTTTGGCTGCATTGAACGCTTGTAATCAAGTAATTGCTGAAAAGCTAAGTTTAAGCAACTTTTTAAGCTGAATCGCGATTTGTTTTTGGTAGAATTTATTTTAGTGCCTTCATACAAAGCATTCACTCTTTTGCACTACCTTAGTACGTTATTTTCACAAATGATACTTCTTTGCGATTTTAATCATTTGAATCCAATCCAAAACATTCCATAAAACCAGTCCGTACAATTGCCTCATCCTGCTCTCGGTTTGGACTTCTGCTCCACTAAAATTAGCATGATCGGTCGATTGCGATGCACTAAAAGAATGGAAACCTGAATTTCTGACCATTTTTCTGGTGCCCTCAAACTTTGGATTTATTTGTACCCTGCTGCCCACAAGCTGCGAACTGGAAGGGTCGAAGCTTGTAGCAGGAAGTGATGTGATTTTCCAGCGTCTGAACCCTGCTAAACTGGAGATGTGCTCAGCTATAGCAGCAAAAACTATTTCAAACAGTGAAAATTGTTGGAGACGAAAAGCTGTTTTCCGCAGCGAAGGCATGAAGTTTTATTGGTCATGTTGCAATCTCCAGCTTCAAGATGTTCGATTTTTGATGGGCTTTCATTGGAAAATAAAAAAAGAACGTTCTGTTCCTATTTTTTAGGCATTTTAACATTTTTTTAAAATATAGCAGTCGCTTTCATTTGGCTATCGCACTGGGAAAACAAAAGCAGAGGCTATAATTTTGTGGGAACGGATATAAGCAAAGATCGGTGAAAATTTTCTGAAAACCAAATATCATTTGATAAAAATAATCAAATAAAAAGGATATTCAGAATAATTGGAACCAAACGATTGAAAATTTATTGCTCGATTGCAATGCTTCCAGCAACGAGTGAATAAGTCAGAGGCGAATAATGTTTGACACAGTAACAAGTATACCAAGTGTTCCATTCAAGAAGACTTTGCCGATCAACATTAGATAATTGGCGGGATTGGGGGGAAGGAGGAAAAGCCCTCCCCTAAAGGATTTGGGTGGGATTCCCCCTCCCCGAAATTATCATGATGGAGAAAATTTCCCGGGACGGCCACCTCTGAAAAGGTTATTGGTCTAGCTGAAGTAGATGTTCAGTGCCTGTTCATCGACGTAGTCACAATACAAACAGTCCCTCCGCCGCAGTGCGCTATGTGATACGCATGTAATTTGTGACGCCGTTCATACCACCCAGTTGCCCCTGTGCGTCCACGGCTTTGCAGAGAAATTACGGGCACTGGCTGAAGCAGTTCCTTGCGCCCTCTTTTACCGACTGTTGAGCGTGTTGTTGTAAAGTCCTAAACTGGTTGATCGAGTGTTTGTGGTATCCTTGACCAGTGTTGCAGGGGGCTAGGAAACACGTTAACACTGAGGACCCCTACCGACAGACAACAACTCCCATACTATCCCTGCCGCCTTCCGACGCCTCATCAAATCGCTTACATTCTTTGCCAAATTGACCCTTTTTGAATGTGTATCAGCATCACCACCATACTAATTCTTTCTAAGCCTAAGCGTTGCTAAACCTTTTGTCCAAGAACTAAGCCTTTTTTAAAAGTTGCGGAAACTTCCTGGTACGCTTTTGAGAACTAACGGCGAAAGTGAAGTTTAACCACCTATTTCGTTGCAGGAGCAAAAATGTGCAATGGATATTCTGGCAAAGGGTCTGTGCCTGTTACTGAGCATGATGGCGTCCGAAGCAGCATCACCGGCTCCCGTACTGAGCCTCATCGAGTCCACCACCAAGGGTCTATCGGATTCCACAAAGCCCCTTTTGAATGCGTTGAAAGTGCGTGCTCTCCTCCTTTGCCCCTTCGCTATGCGCTGAGAGTATTCTCCATTGAAGAAATCCACCAAGCACAAGGATAAGAGGGGAAAGCTGTTGAACTCTCGTCTGGCTAAGGTTAGTCTTTGCTTTGTCACAGCGCGCCTAGCCCTGAATACTTCTGTAACTCATGCTCAACTGACCTCCAACTCAGACCTACCCGGCTCAGCATAAACTTTTTGCACCTGGATAACAATTGTCATATTAGTACTTTTCAGGATAATCTCAACTGAAAGTTCTTTACTTTATTTACCTAAATTTGTGATTCCAATTTTTTGAGCAGGTCATAAAAATAAATAAGCTATACAATGTGTTGTTTTGCTATTGCCAATCGTACGGCCAAAATGATAAGAGGGGAAAGCTGTTGAACTCTCGTCTGGCTAAGGTTAGGCTTTGCTTTGTCACAGCGCGCCTAGCCCTGAATACTTCTGTAACTCATGCTCAACTGACCTCCAACTCAGACCTACCCGGCTCAGCATAAACTTTTTGCACCTGGATAACAATTGTCATATTAGTACTTTTCAGGATAATCTCAACTGAAAGTTCTTTACTTTATTTACCTAAATTTGTGATTCCAATTTTTTGAGCAGGTCATAAAAATAAATAAGCTATACAATGTGTTGTTTTGCTATTGCCAATCGTACGGCCAAAATGTTGGCAATTAGTAGCATCAGTGTCAGCAGTCTCAAAATTTATAAAATGTAGTTTGTTGTCCATAAGGGTAGGGGAACATTCAAAATAACATTTTCTGTCTTTTTTCAAACGTTTGAACCAACAGTCACCCTCTCAACGCTGGGTCCTTAATTTGCAGCAAATTTTGACATAGGGGTACCTTTCATTTGTGAACTCAATTAACATAATTCGTTGTCATTGGCTGGCATTTTAAAGCAATGAGGATTCCGCTGGGTCACTATCTTTGCACTAAAAACTTCCAGGTTTTCTGGCTATCATTTTTAAAACTCAATTTCCATTTTGACTATGTGACGCTAACCATAAGGCAGCATTTTTGTTTAGCATTGCAACGAAATCAAGCGTAGAAAATATATCATTTGGGGACGAGAGGAATTGAGGAAGAAACAAAATTATAATTTCAAAATTATAATTTCAAAATTAAAAATTGGATGAATTGGACGAATAGAATGGACGCATATTAGTTTTCATTGCATACATTCTAGGCAGCGCCATTCCTGAAGACGATCGGCCCAGTAGCTGGCATGCTCGGCGCCGTGTTCGAATTCATGGAGCCGACCAATGCAGATATCATTGCCAAGATCGACGAAGTTTCCCAGCACCTCAATGTGGGGTACTATCAGTGGAACGCGTATTCAAAAAAACGAACGCTTCAGTTGGATTTGGCTTTTCCAGGTCCAGTACAGTGTGAATGGGTATGAAGCGTTCAATTTAGAGCATAAACATGATGAATTTGTTTTTGACCGCGGAGCGGCCCGAAGGGCCGCTCCGCGGTCTATAGAGGTTACTCAACTTTTGTCCTCATATATATATATGTATATGTTCCTGGAAATGCTGGGAACGGGCGAATTCTCAACGGATCTGGACAAACTTTTTTTTCCTGAAAGGTAATAATGTTTTAGGAAGATATCGCCGGTAGGAAGTGGTCCCCGAGTATTTGAAACATTACTTTTTTGGGTAGAAAGGTTTAAACATTGCAATATACAGTTTTTGCGCTCTAGCACCTGTAATCTTGAGAATTGCACAAACAACTTGAGTTTTTTTGTTCACAAGTCGTATATAGCGATTCCAAATATATGCTTACTTTTGAAAATGGTTGAGAAACCAAAGACTTTTCATCTTGAGTGACAAACTTTCACGCATGACAATAGAATCAATAATTAGTAGCAGCTGAACGGCTGATAATTGAACAGAACACTTGAGTTTTTTTGTTCACAAGTCGTATATAACGATTCCAAATATGTGCTTACTTTTGAAAATGGTTGAGAAACCACAGACTTGCCCTCTTGTGTGACAAACTTTCACGCATGACAATAGCATCAATGATTAGTAGCAGCTGAACGGCTGATAATTGCACAGAAGACTTAAGTTTTTTTGTTCACAAGTCGTATATAACGATTCCAAATCTGTGCTTACTTTTGAAAATGGTTGAGAAACCACAGAATTTTCCTTTTGAGATGCAATGATCACTTTCACAGCAGACTTTTTCTTTAATTTTTTGATTTTACTACTTGTGGAGTTGTAAGCGCTCCGCGGTCACCTATTGCGCTTTGCGCCATATACTTGTTAGTCACTCTAATTTGGTCTCTTCAAGAGGTCCTAAGGAGCGATTTTTGTATTTTTTGCTCTGATGCGAACGCTTCAACCGGATTTGGCTTTTTTAGGCCTGTTTTAGTCTAAAACAACTTGAAGCGTTCGTCTTTAAGTCTTTCAATTAGATTTCGCTCCTTGGCAACCTTTATTGACCCTGTTTTCGTCTCTTTAAGAGGCCCTAAGGAGCGATTTTTGTACTTTTTGCTCTGATGCAAACGCTTCAACCTGATTTGGCTTTTTTAGGCCTGTTTTAGTCTAAAACAACTTGAAGTGTTCGTCTTTTACTCTTTTAATTAGATTTCGCTCCTTGGCAACCTTTATTGACCCTGTTTTTGTCTCTTTAAGAGGTCCTAAGGAGCGATTTTTGTACTTTTTGCTCTGATGCAAACGCTTCAACCTGATTTGGCTTTTTTAGGCCTGTTTTAGTCTAAAACAACTTGAAGTGTTCGTCTTTTACTCTTTCAATTAGATTTCGCTTCTTGGCAACCTTTATTGACCCTGTTTTTGTCTCTTTAAGAGGTCCTAAGGAGCGATTTTTGTACTTTTTCCTCTGATGCGAACACTTCAACCGGATTTGGCTTTTTTAGGCCTGTTTTAGTCTAATCAGCTGGCACTCGAACCTTCTTGCTTACTGCTGTGTAGAAGAGGTTCAGTTCATGCCTTTCAACTCTCCCATTTTCCAGCCATTCCATTTTTACCCAGCTGAGAATTACCGAATTCGTTCTGTGTCTTGAAGATCAGAGAGCCAGCTGAAGATTGGAAATGTTGGTGTCAAACTTGGTTCATTCTCCACCTAACAATAGCTTAACATTCATGGCTTGCTCAGCTAATCCAGAAAATCTTTAGCCTCAATAAGATGAACATAGAAGAATGTTGATTGGCTGGGATCTACATTAGCCGTACAATTTCCGGTAGCATCAGTAAAGCCCATGGCTTTGCCTGACAATGAAATGGTTGAAAGCAAGATGTAGTGCTTTAAGCAATGCCTGTGGAAAGAGCGGCCGCTGCAAGCTGGACTGCCTGCTCAGTAAAAGAAAGCCGCTGCTCAGTCGCTCCCAGTAAAAGAAGTCTCAGCGAAGCAGCTCCAAGCACCAGCGAGGTCGCTCACAGTTGAAGAAGTCTCAGCGAAGCAGCTCCAAGCACCAGCGCAGTCGCTCCCAGTCAAAGAAGTCTCAGCGAAGCAGCTCCAAGCACCAGCGAAGCACTAAAAGACGAACGCTTCAAGTGGTTTTAGACTAAAACAGGCCTAAAAAGCCAAATCCGGTTGAAGCGTTCGCATCAGAGCAAAAAATACAAAAATCGCTCCTTAGGACCTCTTAAAGAGACAAAAACAGGGTCAATTAAGGTTGCCAAGGAGCGAAATCTAATCGAAAGAGTAAAAGACGAACGCTTCAAGTGGTTTTAGACTAAAACAGGCCTAAAAAAGCCAAATCCGGTTGAAGCGTTCGCATCAGAGCAAACAGAACAAAAATCGCTCCTTTGGACCGTTTAAAGAGACATAAACAGGGTCAATAAAGGTTGCCAAGGAGCGACATCTAATTGAAAGCATAAAAGACGAACGCTTCAAGTTGATTTAGACTATAACAGGCCTAAAAAAGCCAAATCCGGTTGAAGTGTTCGCATCAGAGCAAACAGAACAAAAATCGCTCCTTAGGACCTCTTGAAGAGACCAAATTAGAGTGACTAAAAACTAATTCATCATGTTTATGCTCTAAATTGAACGCTTCATACCCATGCACACTGTATTGGACCTGGAAAAGCCAAATCCAACTGAAGCGTTCGTTTTTTTGAATACGCGTTCCACTGATAGTACCCCCTCAATGTGCTCAAGCAAGGCCAGGATCAGATTAAAGGTATGCATGCAGGTGGCTCCAATGAAGGACGGACAAAAAAATGGGGTAACTGCTTAAGCGGGCTTTGGCCACCCGCCGCTTCGGGCAGGGCGCCAGAGTTCCGGCGGGCATGCGTGCTACGGGTTCTTTTCTTTGGGGCAAACCTTTGCGAAGTGTTGTTTAATACCGGGGGGGGGTACGAAGTCTTCATCCGACTTTGATATACCAACCATTAGCTCAGGACATTTGTATCAAGAAATAATGAAAACTGGTACATAGGTACTCCCAATAGTGGATACAATCTTGTGTAAAATATTCATTATTGAGCTCACATAACTGATTTGAAAATTTGGTACAAACTATGTTTAAGCAGTGTTTAAGTTTTCTGAAATGAAGTAATATTACAATTTTAATTGCCACGGATTCAAAAATTATTTCTATTTCCCGCCGATTTAGGACATTATAAAGCATAATTAGGCCTACCTTGTGACAAAGTTTGATCAAAATTTGTGACCTCAATCCTGAGTAAACTTCCATTAGGTATCGGATGAACACTTCGTACCCCCTCCCCCCCTCCGTTATCAGACCAAGGGAGTCAGCCACTGTTTTGCAGAGGAACTGAGAGCAGGCTTTGCGGAGATGGGGCAATCGCTGCGCCGCACGGAGAAGGCCCTTCATCGCTCCCTGAGCAGCCTCCAGACTTCTCTGCTACACACCGTCCATCAGCTGCCCGCTTTGCGCCAATTCGACGAGGTGAGTTTTGGGGGGATGGAGTTGTCAGGATCTTGCCGCAAAATGCCTACTTGTCCAAATGGCTTAGTTTGAAGCATCAAAGTGTAGTGAGGCATTAAAAAAACGGCATTCTGGCTTCAACTGTGGGGCCTCTGAAGGTGACGGAGGGGCTGGACCTGCTGATGCTGGAATGGCAGACGCTGGCGAGGGACCTGAGTGCATACCGCATCGGCCTTGTTCAGCAGGCCTGCACAGAGCCAGATGGGGACAACGTTCCTCGCAATGTTCTTGCACCATTGCTTAGCTCTTGGCGATTATTGCTTATGGATTCTGTTCCTCAAAAACCACTCCTCAACAATTCTTCATTATTGGTATCTACAGGTGGGACAAAAGAGAGCTTAGAGCCTTTTTAAAATTAAGATCTTCCAATAACCCTTAAAACTTACAACTAGGTCGAAAAGAGTAGTTGGAGGGGCACTAAACTCCGCTCTGTTTCCGCCAGCCCAATTTGATTGCCCTGGTGATGCTGCACCTCGACGAGCCCTGAATATTGGCAGGCGATCCTCAGACTGCAGCGACTAGTACAGGACGAGGGCCAATTCAACCCGCCCATGGCAGCCCTGCTCAGGCATCCGTTCAGCAATCAGCGCTACTTTCGCTTCACGCACCTCCTCCTTGGAGACCTCCTTCAGGCCGCCGCTGGCCAGCAGCTCTGTCTTGGCCTGCAAAACGCTTCCTTGGGTCTGTCTTACTGCCTTTTAGCACCTTTGAGGTTTTCGGGCGATCCTTCTGCTCGGCGACATACGTCTTCTAAAATTGCTTGGTTTACCCCCCCTCCCCCCCCGCCACCCCCCAGTTGGAATTTTAATGGTCAAAACTGGTTGATTAGCGCTGACCTCCCTCGGGCCCTCAGTGGTGGGGTTTATTTGTGTATTTCTCAAAGATGGTTGTTAGGTACTACAATCGATGAAAATTCTTAAAAATAACAGCTTTTTTAAAAGCAAAAATGGCGAAAATGGGAAAAATGGATATTTGGCGTCATATTTTATGACTGCCTATTTTATTTTAGGGAAAAATGAAACCTTGGCATTTTTAAAAAAAATTAGTGCTTCTGACTCAGAAGTTCTGAGGGAAGGTTGCTTTGCTTGACAGGAACTAGGATAAGTTAGTTGGTTGGCTGGCTGGACCGGTGCGGGCAGGCGGGTTAGAGACTGTAGTAGGTTAATAAATCGGGGAGTGTGGGGGTCAGGGGGAGGGAGTATGCCTTTGGGGCACGTATATTATGTTATATCCAGGGTTGCTTTGGTTTCAAAGCCTCATCGTCCTTACACAAGCCCAGCTCCCATGTTATGTTTTATATATGAAAAGTCTTTCCAGCTGTTATGGAAACAGAAGCGATAGATACGCAGCATCGTCTTGCTGCAGTGGCATCGACGCTTCACAGGGTTTGTCATCAGTTAGGATGCGAAATACTTTTGGGCCGGAGCCCGTTTAATCATTTGCCTTATTGTTTTCTTCGCGCCTTTCCATGTACTTGGGAGAAGCAAGAGTCTTTAGCCCCAAATTTACACTCCTCGGAGAAGAACCAGCTGAGAGCTTTGTTCCAGAAATGGGCTGACCAGGTGGAAAGCGTGAACCGCACAGTATTGGAACAGCTTATGGTGCTGCCACGCTCACACGCGAGCCTTCTGACATGTGCCCAGGTTAGGCACTAATACATCCAGTATCCAGACAAGGGCGCAGAGACTACTTTAGTCTAATTTAAAATTTTGACCCAAATTCCCCCCCCCCCCGAACCAAAATCCTATATCCGCCCTTGCATCCAGATATAATCGAGGTTCAATATTTCAGAGTCAGTCAATGGCATTATTGAGCTAATATATATAGACTAGAATAATATAAGCCGAGAGATACTTCTTGCACATCCTTCTTGTGCAAGGAACAGTTCAGAGGAGCACTAAGGCTGCGTGAAATTCATTATTTTGTGAGAAGAAGGATGGACTGCGAGGGAATGGGCATTTGAGATGGAGCAGATGAGAGGCGTCCTGAAGGAGCGCTATCCACTGCACCACTGGGCGGTGCTGAAAGGCCGTGGCGATCTGCTGGACGAGGCGGGGCCGAGGCTTCCCAGCCTCAGCCATGGCGGATTCCAGGCCTTCTGGAGCGATCGGGAGGGGGGACCCATCGTTGGCCTGTAACCATTTTGGCACATCTTTTCAAAAATCTTTTTCTTGGAGATAGTGAACGATTATAAGAGCAGAAGTCAAATTTAGAGCAGCTGTGGAAGTTTTCCAGAAAATTTTAGGGCAAATTTTTGGCTGATGTCAAGAAGCCCCCTGTGAGGTTTTGCCCCCCTCCCCCCATCAACAAGGTTAGTCTATACCGAGTTGGCGTGAGTAGGGGAGTTGGGCATGCCTACCAGTAATAGGGGTTTGTCCGCTACTAGGAGTACCTTTCTAGATTCCAACTCAAGGGCTGAGATGCATGCTTGTCCTCGACGAGGTCATGAGTTGAGCAGTATTACCATGGTTATTTTTGTTTAATACTGCTCAACCCATGACCTCGTCAAGGACGAGCATGCGTCTAAGCCCTTCAGTTGGAATCTAATAAGGGACTCCTGGTAGGGGACAAGCCCCTACTCCTGCTAGGCATGCGCCCAACTAACTCGGTAAAAAAGCAGGTATTTAATCATCTACATTAACATTCCTTAAGTTTAAATTTAAATATGTAAAGAGGAGTATTTTGAGCTAATAAAAAATTTCAGTAATTCAAAATTTCAGAAAATTTCAGAAAATTTCAATTTCATTAACATACAAAATAATAACATAAAAAATAATGAAAAATTTCAGGTGGGGGGGGGGGCTAAACCCTTTGGGGGGAGGGGTTCTTGACATCAGCCAAATCTTTTTGGTTTCGTAATTGGCCGGAACAAGACCCAGCTGCCAATCAAGTGGTCCAAAACTAGATGGGTGGAGGAGACGCAGTGCGGGACCTGGACTGCATGGAGTGGCTGGAGCGGCTGTGCCCAGGCCAGCCAGCAGCAGAGGCAGCGCTCTTGCCGGTGTTTACTTTCTCTCCTCTCATCAAGGAGGTTTTTCTAAGTAATAGTACTACACTGGCCCACAATGGCTGCCAGGCCCTCTCGAGAGTCACTGGTGAGACAGACGATGGTGCAGGGATGGGGAGCCAGCTCCCGAGTACGACGCCCCCTTCCCCGTTCACTATATTTACCTCGTATGTGCTGCGCTCGAAGGCACTGACGAATTTCCACCGATATGTACCAAACTGCCCTTTGTCAGCCAGTCCCGGCAGAGTATCTGGTCAGTTTTTATAACCATCTTTCCATTTCAATCTAATGACAATATTACAACCTAAATTTTCCAGCCTTCAGCATCAAAAGGTGTAGGTTATTTTGCTTTACCTAATTTTATATGATTTATAAATTTGCTCTAATTAATTAGCTTATCAGAGATAGATGGATGAGGCAAACATTAATTATTTACCATTTTTGCTTCGTATTTTGCAGAAATCCCTGTCAAGTTCAAATTATATTAGAAAGGACATCTAATAATGATAATGATAAAAGGCGCCTATCAAGCAGAGGCGGAATAGTTAGCTTTAGGTCGACATGCAATGGGCAGCATGATTAATGGTGTTAATATAGGAATCAGCGGCAATGCGTAGGCCCTGCTCAGCAGCGTAAGGCCTGTCCTGTGAAGAAAAAAATCCCTACGACAACAGAGAGCTGGCATATTGCCTATGGTTGCTGCCGTTTGGGATGAAACCTGCACTTTGGATTCGGGATTAAATCGCAGCATGTTGGAATTCAAACATTGTCAAACAAGGCAAAATAGAATTGAAATTTGAATCCTAGTCAAAATGCGAAAACCAACTACTGAGTTTGCTGAAGAATTAATTGAAAGAGCCTTAATAATAACAGAGGCTGTCAGACTATCTATGGAATGTTTATCGAGTGCCCAATTGTCGGCAGTATTTTTATCTGGGTACTTAACGAAGCCCTTGCAAAGGCTGACTTCCTCTTACAGCCCAAATGAGCAACATCGAAATCATCCTTATCATCGGCTGATAGGTTTTGATTTGAGGCACAATTTTGTTTTCAGCTCCTGCGGAATTTTAGCAATTTTTTTAGTTCCTTTAAAATCAGATAAAGCCTCAACATCAGCTATCCGAGTCTGAGATTCTACCTCGTTCTCAACTTCTAACCCATCCACACTGTTTTACGTGACACTGTGGCACCGTGACCAGCTCTTGACTCAGCCCTAGCTACTCCAGACTGGGAGACGTTCTGTTTGCACCAGCCAAATTCCTGTTTTTGACCGTGGGACATTTGATGTAGACGCAGAAGGGCAGGCTAGAGTTGCGAGCAGCGGCATTGAATACAAGCTTCTTTTGCAAATCACAGGAAACGTGCCTAAGCCATACTCGATTTAGTGCATCAGTGCAGTGGTTTCTGAATAATGCAAATTAAAACATTTTTTCAACTTATCAACATTTTCTGAATGGTTAATTCCATAGTTAGTTTGATCTATCTATCGCTCTATCGCTTCGAAACTTCGAAAATTCGACAAAAATCGAATTATGAGTTACTAGACGCTCTTACTAGCCCATCTAAAGTCTTGGATTATGTCATCAATTACAGTACAATTACAATTTATCATCAATTTGTTTTGCCCTCCTATTTGTTGGAGCCGCAGGCAAGAAATAGTGGCAAATAGCCTTTGCACATATTTTGCGGCATATGAAATTTATTTCCATAACTGATTTACTGATTTGTTGAGAACTCCATCCAATTTAAGCGGGTATTTCATAGGTGGAGGCTATATTGGCTTAAAAATGAGTAGCTTTTCATGCTTTTTGAGGAAGTGGGTTTAGGTGTTTTGCTTTCCTCTTCTCCTCCACTTCAATGACACTGCGGAAATTCAGTGGCTCCCAAGTCATAGCATCTGGAAATGATAGTTCAAAACCCTTTCCATAAGCTACCATCAATTCCAAAACATTCTTCAAAACCACCCCGGACGATGGCTTCGTTATCAGCTTTGTTCACCGTTTCGATCTGAGCTTCACTGAAATTTACTGTCTGTACTATTTTAAGGCATTCAGAAACTGCGATTCGAAACAGTTGAACCTGCATCTCACGCGGTTTTTTCGGTGCAATCGAACGTTGGATTTTTGCGCGGCCGCAGGCCGCCTGCCGCGGAGGGCAGGGCAGTCAGAGCTCCGGAGGCCGGAGGAGCTCTGGCGCCCTGCCCGAAGCGGCGGGCGGCCAAGGCCAGCTTAAGCAGTTACCCCATTTTTGCGTCCGTCTTTCCGCATATCTTATATAATACGCGTGATGCCATTTTTGGGGGTGCCTCGGCGCCACCTGGATTCTTGACTTATCCTGGCATATGATAGCTCTACGTATCGGTATCGAGAAATTATTTAATAATTTTTGGGGCGCGCTGTGCATGGGTAATGTTGAAAATATGAAAAAATCGAAAACGTGCGCATTTTTGGCATTTTTGGGCTTTTTTTGACTTCAAAACTTCATAGCTCCTCCATTTTTTAACTTTCTTTGTCGGACTTTTTTTTTAATTAAAGCTTCAACAATTCTACTCAAGATCCCTTGTTTAATTTTCAACGTTTTCAGTAAAATATCTGGTACCATCGGCAAGCCGAAAGTAAAACTCTTTTCTCCCAAAAATCGACTGCCCCGAGTATAAAGCCAAAGAAATATTCCTACTACTAATGGAATCTGCTTGTGGGGCATTTGCATTTTGTTTTCGCGCGCAGTTCCAGGACTCTTTTCATGCGCGCTCAAACAAAATACAGATAACACAGCAGATTCCATTAGTAGTAGGAATATTTCTTTGGCTTTATACTCGGGGCAGTCGATTTTTGGGAGAAAAGAGTTTTACTTTCGGCTTGCCGATGGTACCAGATATTTCCTCAACTTTAAATATATGAAAATTAAATTATGTTAATTTAGGTCCTTTATTTTTTGTTCTGATTTATATTTTAGGTTTTATTTTATTAGATAAATAAATAAAAGAAAATAATAAATTGATTAGTGAAATAAAATTAAAATAAAGAACATTTGGAAAATAAAATAAGTGCATAATTTTTGGCAAATTTCTTGGCTAACGAATATAGTAGTGGGAAATATTATTGGCCTTACACTCGGGCAATCGATTCTTGGGACAAAATAGCTTTACTTCTCTTCAACATTAAATATACAAAAATTAAAATAAATGCTTGAGAAGGATTCGAACCTGCTAGTTTCGGCTCACAGTCCAATCGCTCACACCACTACACCACTGGTCCATATGACTCTGCATAGTTTAACTGAAGTATTATCAAGTATTATCATCAAGTAAAGGGTTGGGGGGGAGGTTCGAATGAATCGAATGAATACCTACTCTCATTCATTAGCAGATGCGAAGCAGCAGCAGCAGCAGCAGGGCAGCAGCAGCAGCAGCAGCAGCAGCAGGGAAGGAGTTCGGACGGCACATTGTTTTGCATTTTTCTACACCAAATTGTGAACTTTTTGGCAGTTTCTCGCGAGTGTAGACTAATTGGAGGATGCTCGTTCCAATGCAAAAAGAATCAGAGCGATTGGATTCTTCTGTGAGGAGCAGGAGCCTTATCAATTTCAAGATCTAGCATTAACCCTCAAAACATACACCTGGGTCGAAAAGAGGGGCTGGGCGCTGACACTTCGCTAAAGCTCCGTTCGCGCCAGCCCAATATTTGGAAAAAAATGGATTGAGTGATGCCAATTTTTCGATTTCTTGCCCACCCAGGAGTCTGATGTTTTTGGGATAAATCAAATAATTCTTCAAGGCAAAGTTAAGTCACCACAAACCCAGTCAATGTTATGTTCGTTGACCTAGAGACAAGTTTTGAGTTCTTAGAGCTGCTTAGACTAAAGATGCTTTTAAAATCGTGGCTCTCTTATTGTCCTCAAATTGAGTTTTCAACTGTGAATAAATCTTATTATATCATTTTTCTGAAAGGTCAATTTGTTTAAAGAAGATTTTAAGGGATGCAATAGGTTGTGTAACTTTAACTTAAACTTTAACTTAAGGTGGCCGCGCGAAGCGCGGCCAATTACCCATATTACTAGTATATATATATATATATGTCCCTGTCGCGCTCATACTCCGCGGTTTTTCAACCAAATTGGCTGATTTTTTGCATGAAGGTCCGTCTGGGTGGTGGCTCGGGACCATTTTTGGCGCTTGGCGTAATTTTGCGTTTTTCGCCCAAAACCTAAATTTTTGATGTTTCAAACAACAAAAAATCATAACTCCCTGGTTTTTCAATGAAATTGGCTGATTTTTGGTAGGTACGTCCGGTGATGTGATTTCTTGAAGCTGGCAAAAGGAATTTCCGAAATATTCATTATTTCTCGATTTATGGCTAAAACCAAAAATCTTGATGTTTCAAAAATTCGAAAATCCATAAATCGATGGTTTTTCAATGAAATCAGTTTATTTTTGGCATGTACGTTTGTCATGGTGATATCTTGAAGTTGAGAAAATGACTTTTTGAAATAATTATTATTTTTGGATTTATTGTCAAAAACCTAAAATCTTGATGTTTCAAAAATTCGAACATCCACAAATCCCTGGTTTTTCAATAAAATCAGCCGAATTTTGCAGGACACAGGCAAACAAAGGCCGCGCATCTTGGCGATAGCCGAGAATACCTTGTTGTGTTTGCAGACTGCCACATTCACCGCAGGCAAATGGCCTTAGCTTGAAGCAACTGACGATATGGTCTTCCATCTGTCGAAGTTTTCCTGAGCTCCTGCAATACCGCTGACAATCTAAGCTAAGTACGATTCGGCCGAAACTTTGTCTGTTCTTTTGAGCAGCTTGCAGCAGCGTCGACAGCTAAACCAATCCTCATGTGCCTTTTCGTCTGCTACACGCGATTCTTCCAACAATCGGCTGGCCGGTGTTAGGCAATCGGTGGAAGGCAGCTTCTGAGTTGTTTCGTGGAAAATGTGAGTGGTTGGTGATTGCGGAATGCAAACGAATCGATTGTTGGATGGCAGCTTCTGAGCAGTTTCAGTTTTCGGCTTAAGCAATTCATTCTGGGCCATCAATTGAGCAAGAGCTGAAGTGGGCATCTCTAAATGGAGTGGAGAATGCTGCGTAAGAACGGAATGAAGAGCAGCATCTGAAGCTTTGTTGACCACAAAGCTGCAGCCAGAACAGCTCCATTTGGGAGTGGCCGCGAATAAGCCCAGATGAACTTGGCCTAGGTGGAGAGGCAGTTCTGAGTGCAGCAAGTTGAGAGGACAGAGAAGGCACTGCATCTTTTTGTGACTAGCTGTTTTTTGATATTTTGCGTCTAAACCTTAGCCAGAGTTCGCAAAATGTGTGCACACTTTCTCTAGCACCACACTGCAGCAAACATAAAGAGCTACATGTTCTTTGCCCTTCATGTACTTGCCGCCAAATGCCCTTTTTAAGAGATGTCTGAGCGTCACTATACTGAGCTATCTAGCGTTTTGGGCTGAACTGGCAAAAGTTGCAAACATTTCTTGCAAAAACTATGGTGGAATTGTCAATATTTTGTCAAAAATGCTAAACTCCAAAAGTTACTATACACGCTAACTATAAGTAGAATCTGCTACGCTTTTATCATAAAACCTAAAACTAAAACTTAATTTTATTATAGGTAAATATTGTATTTTCGTCCATTCTGCCTATTTCTTACCGGTTTTGTTTTGCCGATGGTGCCAGCTATATTTTCGGCGATTTAGTTTGTTACTTGCAGTGCTTTCTTTTCTCAGTAACTTGTCAAGCTGAAGTAAATAAATATAGTCCTTTTTTGCATAGTATTGCGCAAAATGCCACAATTTCACAACTTTAGCATTTATAGGCCATATAGCCATTTTAGTTACCAAATATACAAATTAAACGCTGCGTAGGGCTGAAACTGCGCGAATGCGGCTGCTCAACGTGCCGTACTACCCTGAGGCATCAGGCAATCCATATACACTGCACATTCGGCGCATGCCTGTTCAAGAAATTTATTTAGCTTTCCTCTGATTATTGGACATGTCAAATGGCGAAGTACTCTACCAAGCCTCTACCCTGCTCAAGCTCAAGGCCGATGTCGCCAGCAATCCCATTCGTTGCTTTTCACTATCCTAGCCTAAAAACCGTGTGCAAAGCTGCTTCTCAGTCGATCGCATAGACAAATGCAATTTGAAAAAAGACCCAAATGAATTTTTTGAAAACGGCAGTTTTGAAAATTGAGGCGTGGGCAATTTACTGCTGACTGGCTTCCCGGCGCCGCTAATACATCGCAAGGAGAAGTCCCCGGTGGTCAAAGTAGCTGTTTCCCCGTTTCCTTCCTTCTCCCCCCCCCTCCCTTCCAATTAGAATCATACGTGTCCCTACTAAAAAATGAACCCCCCCCGGTGTTGGTTGATTTTACCCCCCCCACCCCCCCCCGGTCGGGTTTTTCCAGGTCAAAGTTGGTTGGTTGGTGCGGGGCCCCCCCCCCCCCCCGACCCCCCCCCCGGGGGCCCCCACCCCCCACCGGTGGGGGTTATTTGGGGGTTCAACAAAGTTGGTTGATTACTTAGTGCAATGGGAAAATTTTGCAAAATATAGGCCTTTTTAACGAAAAAGTGCTCCTAAAAACCCCAATTGGGCACAAAACTTGCGCCAGCAAGGAAAATTTTTGATATTGACCAACAAAACAAGTAAATTTCGTATGAAATTTTCAAAAACTTGGTTGGTTAGAAGGACCGGGGGCCCCGGGGGGGGTACCTCCCAGCCAAGTTGGTTGGTTGGTCAGGTAGGTCCTGAAAAAACTTGGTTGGTTGGTTGGGACTGGGGGGGGTCGGGGGGGGGTCGCAGGCAAAAAGTTGGTTGGTTGCTTCGGGGGGGGGGGGGGGGGGGGCGGGGGGGGGGTCGGGTCACGTATGATTAGAATCATCACTTCATCTCGAAGGACATCTCACCTGGTGGCCATCCTGCATCAGTCCGATGAGCTGGAGATTCGCTCCCAGAGCCAGCCGGACGAGGTCGTCGCCAAAAGTCGCGGTTGGTGCGCAATTTCTTGAAAAAATGTTTATTTCTTAATATACATTTTGCAAAAACCCGTTTTTTGCAAAACCTCCTCATTTTTTCATGTCCCGGTCAGAAACTAATCAAGTCAGCCTTCTGTGCAATAAATACTCCAAATCTTTGCAGAAACAAGAAATTGGAGTTTCTTCGAAAAGAAGCAATTGAAATTTTATGGAAAATAAGAGAACAATTTGAGTTTTGCCGGATGCCAACCCAGCCTGGCGTCAGTTGGTCTGGAATTCGAGTGGAAGCCTGCTGTTCCTGGTCAGGAGTGCGCCCATCATCGATGTCTTCGAGTCTGCGGGCAGCTACTGCTACTCTATTGCTCTGGTCTACTCCCCATTCCATTCATCCTCTCCATTTTCTCTTTCATCGCAGCTCCAATCATTTGCTAGCACTTCAAGTAGAGAACAATCGATTTCTGCCAGTTGCTAAAGGCTTGAGCCATGTTTATATGGCAGTATTTTTTCCCAAATTCGCCTTTTTCCTTAGCAACAGTTTCACCGTCAACCATCTTTTCATGTTTTTGACAACAAATTTCTTGGCAAGATTTACATTTTTAGCCAAAGTCGATTCATCATCCAAAGCCAAACCATTCCAAGGACAATCACAGTCGGGAAGAAGTGGGTAACAAATCGACAGCCAATTGCAGGAGGGTTCCGTGAACGCAGAGTTTGCACCGCGCAAGGCCGTGGCGGGCTTCTTCTCCGTGGGCGTGGAGGCGACGGGGAAGTTCAGCGACCGCCTCTTCGTCCTCCAACACTCCGGCCTCCTTCGCTCCTTCCTCGTCGGGTTCAGCTTCTTTCCTGCTCCCAACATTTACTCCCTCTTTCAGCTCAGATGGCCCTCCTTCCTTTTTAGGCGACTCACGGGGCACCAGCCAGAGGCAATCTCCGAACTGGGGCTAGACACTGCGGCCGGCTGCCTCTACCTGTCCAAGGCCGGCCTGTTGATCACCGCCGACCTTTTCCCTGCACCCTCCAGGCCGGTTAGGGCCATTCTTTTCCAAGCCCAGGCCTAACCAGCCCGTCTTTTACTCTGACTCATTTGCCTGATGTTTCATGGGGTAAATGTATAAGGCTTGGAGCTGGTCACTTTTAATATTCATCCCGTTGTGCAGTTGTGATAGTTCAGGAATACGAGGAATGTGGGCCAGCATTTGCCGAGTTGGGTCTGCAACTCTGGCGATCTACAGAGGCGGACTCGCCAGGCGACGGCCTCGTGTTCCTCCCTGTTCATGAAGATTATCCAGTTAGCTGCCCTCTGACGCATGGCTTACCGAATGAGCTCATGTTTCATCGCTGGATATGGCGGAATGATAATTTCATAGTTTAATTCCTACCGCACAATTTGGTCCTCTAAAAGTTTACGCTGAATACCAGCTTCCTTTCTAGAACCTCAATCCTGCCCCACTGGTGTAAGAAACATAAAATTCAATGCTGTAGGCCCATTCGACAGGGCCAGCAGCCGGTTTCTGGTGGGAGCGCTGGTTCAGCTGGTTCGCCAAGGAAAAATGGTTCCTGCTTTTTCTGACCTCGTAGACAGCGAGACCCATAGATAATGTCATTGACAGAATAGCATGCAAATCTTCTGAGGTCGAAATAAAGCGATGACCTTTTTCGACAAACCTACCTTTTGCCAAAATTCTCGAACTAGTTTGCTCGGAATATCAATCTCGATCCATGCTTGAGGTGTGTCGTGAGTTTGGCAGCTTCATCGGACGAGAAGACGCTGGGGGTGGTGACCAGCGCTGGGGACGTGAGTATCTTTCGTCTGCCTGCCCTACTCCCTCTCCAGCACCTTCCAAGAGAGGTTGCTTCCCATACGATGGTTTTTGCATCATCTTAAAAATTATGGATTTCAGAGCCTCCCTTTCCAACCGCTGCAGTGGGCCTGGTGGAATCCACAGGTGAGACAGTTTTAATTTTTCGATTTTGTTTAGTTTTTCCAGTTTGGCAGCCTCTACACTTTTGGGAAGAATTTATTAAATTGTGGAGTAATGTTAAACAAGTTGCATAGATTATAGATTGCAAGCCTTGGTGACCAAATATTTCGCTCAGATTGCAAGCCTCAATTTCATGCAGGAGCAATATCGAGAAAGCCATAAAAAACTGAAGAGCAGCATGGATTGAGAATTTCATCCTCCGCAGCGCAGAGGGCGAAGTCTTCCTGCGTCCACTGAGCGAGGAGCTTCTCGCTGAGCTTGCCAGTGCACAGCCTTCAGAATCCCTTGCTCCAGTGGCCGAGCTTTTCACCCCCGGCGACGGCCTTGCCTACCTCTTCGAGGTCTGCTGTTTCACAAGTATTTTGCGGAAACAGTTTATTCTTTTGCGGAAACAAACGTTCTTGAGTATATTTGTTTCAACAATAATTGATGGTAGCAGGCTCGATAGAATTGATCCTCAGCAGGACTGAAGGGTGTTTAATTCCAAATCGAAACATCAGTCCTTCGAGTAAGGTGCTGCTGCTAGATTGCTAGATTTGACAGCAGTGAACAGGCGTGGCAGTTGGATAGTGGATTGTTAGAAAGGAGTGTTTGCCAGAGCATCGATATGGGTCCGGTAAACGAAGGCTCAGAAAGACCGCCGCCTTCGCCACAGCCGCAGTCTCCGTCCCCAGCCAGCGGCGTTGGAACTACTGTCATCAAGATGGCCGGTTATTCATTTATCCCTTCTGTCAAGTTTGATTTTGTGCTATTAATAAAGTAAGTGCAGTAGCAAGTGCCAAGAAATAGATAGGGAGACATCAAAGAGATCAAAAAATGAAAATAGAATCGTTTAATCTGACGCTTCCTCCAAATTCCTTTCAGCAAATAGCAACAGCGGTAATTTTTGCTGCACCTCAGGCCTGAAATGAATTTCAGTCAAGTCTCAGTTGAAGAAAAAGATGATTTGGAGGGGTGTTTTTATGGGGCTGGGTCCGTCTGGCCTCCACCTGGGCCATCGGCGCCCCCATCGAGGAGGTCAACCGACCAGACCCCGAGTCCGTCACCCTCCGCAGCACCCAATTCAAGCTCCACCAACTCCGCGCCACCACCCCGGCAGAGATATTCGCCGACAAGCTGCACAAGTTTACCTTGGCATTTGCAGCCGCAGCATTGACATTCATTCATCCTTATCATTCATAATGATTATGAAACTTCCGTATATTACCTCATCTTTGTCTTTTAATTGACTCCTTGATAGCGCATAATTGCATTCGACCACATGTCCATATCCAAATACTCAATCACATATCATATTTCCAAATACGCCCCTCCAGCTGAATAGTTCGCTGAAACCTCAAGCGCCCAAGTTGGCCAGGGAGGAGTGGAGCGAGGCGCTGGCGTTGGCCGAAAGCTACGGACTGGACGCAGACCTGGTGCGGAAGGAGCAGTGGCGCCGCAGCCCCGTCACCAAGTACTCCATCCGAGACCATCTCGTATGCCCTCCTCCATCCTCTTCCCTCCCCTGAGTCCTGACAGCTCTGACTTTAGGCCAAGGTGTCGGACAAGGCCTGGGCGTTGACGGAATGCCTGCAACGGGTGCCCGAGTTCCCGGACGCTGCTCGAGCTCTCATTGAGCATGGACTGCAGTTGGCCGATGTCTCCCAGGCTGATCCTGAAAGGTCAGCAATTCCTTTATTGGCGCGATAAATAGAGAAAGCCTATATTTTGCTCTCAAGGTCACATTGTTGGTTTTTGAGTTCGAAACAAGACTAAAATGCTACAGCATGAGAAGCTTATGAATTCTCAATCATCAAAAAGATATAGACAAGATGCAAAGCAATCGTGATACATTTTGATTTGAATTGAGAAATCATTTTGAGCAGAAATTTCATCTAAAAACTCCACTGCTCATTCATAAGCAGGCGGAAATTTACAACAGATTTTATAGCTTATTCTTCTGGTTTTGCACAAATGGTAAGCTATTTTTGAATTTTTTTTATTATTTTCAGTTTTAGCTTCATAAAAACCATCAGCTTTTATTTCAAAACACATGCCTGAAAAGGTACTGCTATGAGAAAAACATTCCAAAATTGGAGCAACAATTCAATACCTGTATAATTTAACTCATTGATGCATTTAAGGTTGATTCTAATATTTTTCAATTGATTTTTTATTCAATTTATATGCATTTTAATTTTATTGTAGCTAAAAGTTTATTTAAACTTATATTTGATTTGCTTTTATAGTATTTATTGAATATTTTTTTTGAATAAATATTGTTAACTTTCACTTCCATTTTTGTCTTCTTGTTGCCAAAATTTCCGCCTGCTTATGAATGAGCAGTGGAGTTTTTAGATGAAATTTCTGCTCAAAATGATTTCTCAATTCAAATCAAAATGTATCACGATTGCTTTGCATCTTGTCTATATCTTTTTGATGATTGAGAATTCATAAGCTTCTCATGCTGTAGCATTTTAGTCTTGTCTAGATCTTGGCCATGTGGAAACATATTTATTTGCCACATGAACAAGACTACGAGTTTGCCACATGACCCAGGACAATGATACTTTAGATAGGGATAAAATCAACTTTGGGGCTTTTTTATTGAGCTGGCGCGAGCGAGCGTTAGCGAAGTGTCAGCGCCCAGCCCCTCTTTTCGACCCAGGTGTATGTTTTCGGGGTTATTGCTAGATCTCAATTTTGATAAGGCTGCTGCTCGACAAAGAAAGCTTCAATAGGTATAATTCTTTTTGCAATGGAAAAAGCACCATCGAATTGACTATAGTTTATCTTTTGACTTTTGCCAAAAACTAAATATTTTACTATGAAAAATTCAAAAAACCATTTGTCCGAACTCCTTCTTCTCCTTCTCCTTCTTCTCCTACGCATCTATTCAATGGACGATAGTAGGTATTCAGTTCTTCCCCCTTTCCCCCTTCCCGGGTCGCTGGGACTCATGTAGACTCATGTATTATTTAGCTCTTCAGTTAAGCAAAGATGTCATATGCCTCAGTGGTGTAGTGGTGTAAGCGATTGGACTGCTAGATGAAATCGGTAGGTTCAAATCCTTGTCAGGCTTCATTTTTATTTTTGTGAATTTTAAGTTGAGAAAACAACTGATACCATCGCCAGGCCAAAAGTAAAGCTCTTTTCTCCCAAAAAATCGATTGCACTGAGAATAGGTCAAGAAATTTCTCAAAAATTGAAATTTTTCATTTTGAATATTTGCTTTTTGTTATATTTTTTGAACAAGTTTTTGTATTTATTTTTTTAAATATTGACTAAATTTTTAATCAAACATATAACCTACAAAATAAAATTTGTATTTGTACCTTTTGTACTATGTTAAAAGTGGAAGAAATATCAGGTACCATCGGCAGGCCAAATGTGGGACTCTTTTCTCCAAAATTTGTAATTCCCTCGAGCAAAAAGTCAAGGAAATACATTTTCTACTAGTGGAATCTGCTGCGTCATCTGCATTTTGTTTTTGGGCGCGCATGGAAAGAGACACTGAACTGCGCGCCAAAAACAAAATGCAACTGTCCAAGCAGCAGATTCCACTAGTAGAAAATGTATTTCCTTGACTTTTTGCTCGAGGGAATTACAAATTTTGGAGAAAAGAGTCCCACATTTGGCCTGCCGATGGTACCTGCCTGATATAAATTAAGTTTCGCGCCCTAGGAATAGGGCACTGGCGCCCTCTACGATTCCATAAAGCTCAAAAACCTATTGCATGCCAGCTAACCTGAGCATCACTTTATATAAAACTGCGCAGTTTCACTAAAATGAAACATTTCGATAATGGGTAGAACAGAAAATCGAAAAAATCGCACTCAAAAACGTGAATTGATTGGGTAATTTCTCGGTGTAACCATTGACAAAAGATGCACCATTGGAAAGCTGAATCAATTTGCCAAAACACGTTATTCTTAGTTTTTTTAATTTCGCTTTTGATGCAAAATGCGAGTGTGTCAAAGTGGGCAATGTCCTTATTTTTGAAGTTTTTTTATATATTCTTTTAAATAATTAAAATTCTAAGCCCTAAATCAAAATTTGAAGAATTTTGCCATCTGCAGCAGCTTGTGGGCTTTCGATTGATATGTATATGTCCTAGGGTTCAACCTACCAGTCTTCCAATCAATTCGGTGACACGCAACCATGCAAAAACTCGATCACCCATTCATAACTAGGGCGCTGTCGCGCCCTAGGATTCGGCGAAAAACAAAGTTTAATCGATTTATCTGGACGGATTGAGCATTGGATGTTGTTTTCTTTTCGGAAGATTCTATGATACTTCAGGCTAAGCCCAGAGGAGCAGTCCTTGGCCGAAAGCCGGCTCCAGCTCCTCCACTACGACTGCATCCTGGAAGACTACACGGCAGCCATGCTCCCCAGCGAGTCCGACTTCCAGCCCACCTTCTTCAATCGCCTTCGCAGCCGCTCTCTGCTCGAAATCGCATTGCTTCTCGTTCAGGTTCCTTTACATTCAGCTACCCGCTTCCCTGATGTTTCAAGCAGCTGTTAGATCTGCCACAGGCTTCTGGTTCAGCAATTGAAGTGAGGTAAATAAATGAAAATTGAAGTAAATAATGTGAGCCCCTAGCAGAAATTGTGCGATTGGATAGGAGGAGAAGCTGGAGTTGTTGGGGGCGTTTCTGGGTCGGCACAAAGAGGTGCTGGCGGTGCACTGGCTGCCTCTGCTCTCCACCATCCCGGAGGTTGTGCCTGTAATGGAGTATGCCCAGCTGCTACCTGGAGTAGCCAACAGCTCCTCCCTCACCTCCTTCCAGAGTTCACTTTTACATCCTTAGTTGCATTAGTTTTTGGGACTACATTTACAAGATATTTCACTTGGTCGAAAAAGGTTCAAGCTTATCGTCCAAGCAGTGTCGTAACTTATTGTTTCTGTAGGTCGTTGCAATGAGAAAAGAAGGAGTTGCCATCTTCTATAGCTTCAAAGTAAAATAAATCCAGTTTTCTATAATGTAATTGGTGAAAGGCCGGCCACAAATCCCAATTCACTAGTTTTTTAAGACAGGCTGATAAAGCGCCTCATTCAAGCAATAATTATTATGAATGGCTAGCCATAATTTATAGCCCAGCTAATTCAATGCATGCTTGAGGCTTGAAAGTTCGAGCGCCAAATGAGCCCCTGCTAAAGGACAGTGGATGGCAGACGGCATTGGCCGGGGCCAGGCTTCGTCTGCAAGAACAGAGCGATCTATACGCCCGCCAGCCTGACCTCAGCTACTATCGGTTGTCCCCCGATCCTCCAGTCACTTCAAATGAGGCCAATTCGTCCGCCCGAATCAGGCTGGAGCTGACGCACCCGGAGCTGCTGCCACGCTGCGAGCAGTGGATGCTCTTGCGAGCACAGCAGGTGAGGTCTTTGAGACTGAAATATGGCCGACTTTTCCAAACATTGTTTTTTTCGCATCAGGAGAGCTACTCCTAACGAGGGAGTTGCAATCCAGCTAATTTTAGTCTCTTTTTCTTAACGCACGAGCTTAAGACAGCTGTATGGCGAGTCGGAGAAAGGGGTGAGTGGGATCACTGGGGCATGCTTTTTTTAGTTGGTGAGACTTTTTAGGATGGATGGAGGGAGGACTGAGAATATCACTGCCGCAGCTGATCTTGCTTTGGCTTCAGAGTTGAGTTCTTCTTTGGGATTCAGCTAATTCAGGGCAGGCCTTTAGATTGAAATTTAAGCGAGGTTGCATTGCTGAGGCATAAAAGACAAAGACTGGTAGGAGTCTGTATGGACAGGTCTTCCCCAGCGCTAGATTTTCTCCTCGAAAACTTAGCATAATAGCCTGACCCCCAAAGTGTTTGTCCTAGTTGTGAATGCTGTCAGTTAAACCAGCGTAGGCAAACGAAGCGGTATTATTGATGTTTCAATGCCTTATTATGAGGCACATGGCACTTTTACGCAGTTGATTGCTTCGTGCATTCAGTGATTCAGTGAGTGAACAATAAGGTAAATAGATGCTCATACAAGGCTGCCGTATCTAATTAACACAAATCACAACTATTTGGCGTCTCTATAAGTATCAATCCACAGAGGGAACACTCTCAACTTGCCATGCCTAAAGTAAGCAGATGGCACTCCTGATGTTCCAAATTATGCAAATATTCCACCCCCGCCCATTGGTTATCAATTTTGCTTGTTGGCGTCTCCGAAAAAGTCAATCCACAACGTGAAACCTGCCGACTAACCAAGCCCAAAACAGGTGCCCCTGATGTTTCAAATAACGCATCACCCTGATGATTATCACCCTGATGATTAACGCATTATCACCCTGATGAGCCTCAGTGCCCAATACCTGGTTTCCTTCCGACTTCACTAAACAAGTGCCAAACTGCAGATAGAGGCTCGAACGGGGCTGCCCCATCTGGTACTGGCCTGGACGCAAG
This sequence comes from Ptycholaimellus sp. GST1_10, assembly GCA_030248095.1. Taxonomy (NCBI): domain Eukaryota; kingdom Metazoa; phylum Nematoda; class Chromadorea; order Chromadorida; family Chromadoridae; genus Ptycholaimellus; species Ptycholaimellus sp. GST1_10. Next base: position 60,829 of record JASANA010002076.1, read on the forward strand.
CTGGGCTGGAGCGCGGCTGGGGAGCCTTGGGGGAGCTGCAAGCAGCGGCAGAGGCTTGGTCGGATGTGCTGGCAGCCAGCGGAGATGCTGCTCTGGATTTGGCTGCCTTTCGAGCTGCTCAGCCCACGGACATCCTGGCCAAGCTTCTCAACGAGGTGGCCAGTTGAAAGGAGTGAAGTTGAGGAATTGGATGGCAGACGTTGTGTGAGTGAGATACGAGGAATTAGGGTTTTTAAAGAAAATTAGGGGTTTGGGGAAAACAGCTGCTGGAAAAATTTTCTGTCGAACTGTGGGCAATGAATTATCTGAGAAAATTAAAAAATCCAATAGTTTTAAGAATTTAATGAAAACATTGAAATATACCGTAGTGTTTGTGCTTTGTGACCATATAGAATCTGGCTTCCTGATATCTGGCTCATTCGACGGTTGCAATAGGCTGGATGTCCTTAGGGGAATGTGAAAAAGGTTTTTTCTGTACACTTTTGAAGGATTGAGTGAATGGCATGATAATGGAGGTATCGCTGGAGGATGTGCCAGGAGTGATGTCTGCACAAGTACTGCCATATTTGGGCTGGGCAGAAGGTCAAGGCCTGGGCTCGGCCAAGTCAGCTACTCGGTATCCGCATGTTTCTCAGCAAGCTTAATTTTTCATGATTTTTTTTATTTTTCAATGTCTGTGTTGCAAGATCAGTTGTGGAATTAGAATCATGAGCAGGCTATTGATGCGGTTTGAAGGGAGTACCTGCTAAAAGCGGGCAAGAAATCGCTGAGTCTGTTGCAAGCGATGCTGGAGGAGCAAAGAATGGCTGCTCCCAAGCCTGCTCTACTGGAGCAGCTGGGATTTGACGCCTCCGATCTTATACTCCTCGTTCAGGTTCATTTCTCCTATGTTCAGATATATTCAGCACTATACCAAGAATTTGACCCTTTCCAAGACAACTCAGGTGCTCTAACTTTGCTGTCGTTTCTCACCTGCTATCTGACAGACCAGTAAACTGCGTTTAAAACGCCTCTGCAGTAGCTTAACTTCTAATGTATTAACGACTTTATCTCTAGATAAAGATTAGGCTATGACTTCAGTGATCCTGTCTTCAGCTCATTGAAATTATTTTCCGACAACGACTTCAATGCAAAGCTTGAAACGTGAGCGCAGTGAGTAGACTATGTCGGATTGACTCACTGCAGGACTGCGTCCTGAGCAGTGAGCGACGTTCGTCGGAGCTCCTGCTGCCCGTCAGTCGACTGCTGGCGGTTTTCGACGACGCCGACCCACTGAGCCCTGAAGCTCAGGCTGCCGAGAGCAAGCTCAGCCGTCTCCTCAGCCTCTTCACCACTCTCGACCAGTACCAGGTTAGATTGGATCTAATTCCCTTGGATTCCCGATCCCTCGTCTCTTGGATCAAATTAGCGGGCTAAAAGGGTCTAAAGCAAAGCTAGCCTGATGCTTACCTGTCCAGCTGCTTTTTGTGGGGGTTTTTTCTGGGTGAATGGAGGCAAAATGAACATAAAAGTAACAAAAATTGTTCTGAAAAGAACTCACTTCTTTGAAAGGGCTCAAAGGGCTAGGAAACACCCCTTCTTGAGTTCAGTTCTTCATCCGAAATGCTACTAGCTCCCTTCACTCGCTTTCCCCGCAGTGGAATGCAGAGGCTGCTGGTGGAGTCGGCTCTTTTGCAGGTGAGCGTGAGTCTGGAAACAGCCGCTTCTGCCTTGCCGGGAGCACAACCTGACGTAAGCTCTTTCATCCAGCAGATCTCAAGAGAATCTTTTTTCCTATTTCCTAGATTGGATTTGAAAATTTTCAAAATTTGGTGATGGCTTTATGGTAAAAATCTAATAAACAAAAAATCGAGGATCAGGAATTGCGCGAAACTGACTACCATCACAATTAAAATCAGATAAAAAAATTTTGCTTCTAGACTATCATGCTCGTAATTTACTCGTAATTTATTTTGCTTCAAAACTAAAACTCGGGCAAAATTTCAATAAAAACATTTAAAAAAATAAAAGATTTAGCAGATATTGATGTTTTTTCAGGAGGAGGTACTGAAGCAGGCTAAAAGCCTCATTCGCCGCCTGGTGACCAAGGCAGGCTCAGCAGAGGGACAGGAAGGACAGGGCTATGCCTGGAGCCTGGTGGATTGGCAACGGTTGGCCACCGACCTCAAGGCCCTGCCGCCTCTCGTCTGGCCTAATCTGGTTTCATTTCTTCTCTATGGTGACCAAGGCAGGTTCAGCAGAGGGACAGGAAGGTCAGGGCTATACCTGGAGCCTGGTGGATTGGCAACGGTTGGCCACCGACCTCAAGGCCCTGCCGCCTCTCGTCTGGCCTAATCTGGTTTCATTTCTTCTCTATGGTGACCAAGGCAGGTTCAGCAGAGGGACAGGAAGGTCAGGGCTATACCTGGAGCCTGGTGGATTGGCAACGGTTGGCCACCGACCTCAAGGCCCTGCCGCCTCTCGTCTGGCCTAATCTGGTTTCATTTCTTCTCTATGGTGACCAAGGCAGGTTCAGCAGAGGGACAGGAAGGTCAGGGCTATACCTGGAGCCTGGTGGATTGGCAACGGTTGGCCACCGACCTCAAGGCCCTGCCGCCTCTCGTCTGGCCTAATCTGGTTTCATTTCTTCTCTATGGTGACCAAGGCAGGTTCAGCAGAGGGACAGGAAGGTCAGGGCTATACCTGGAGCCTGGTGGATTGGCAACGGTTGGCCACCGACCTCAAGGCCCTGCCGCCTCTCGTCTGGCCTAATCTGGTTTCATTTCTTCTCTATGGTGACCAAGGCAGGTTCAGCAGAGGGACAGGAAGGTCAGGGCTATACCTGGAGCCTGGTGGATTGGCAACGGTTGGCCACCGACCTCAAGGCCCTGCCGCCTCTCGTCTGGCCTAATCTGGTTTCATTTCTTCTCTATGGTGACCAAGGCAGGTTCAGCAGAGGGACAGGAAGGTCAGGGCTATACCTGGAGCCTGGTGGATTGGCAACGGTTGGCCACCGACCTCAAGGCCCTGCCGCCTCTCGTCTGGCCTAATCTGGTTTCATTTCTTCTCTATGGTGACCAAGGCAGGTTCAGCAGAGGGACAGGAAGGTCAGGGCTATACCTGGAGCCTGGTGGATTGGCAACGGTTGGCCACCGACCTCAAGGCCCTGCCGCCTCTCGTCTGGTCTAATCTGGTTTCATTTCTTCTCTATGGTGACCAAGGCAGGTTCAGCAGAGGGACAGGAAGGTCAGGGCTATACCTGGAGCCTGGTGGATTGGCAACGGTTGGCCACCGACCTCAAGGCCCTGCCGCCTCTCGTCTGGCCTAATCTGGTTTCATTTCTTCTCTATGGTGACCAAGGCAGGTTCAGCAGAGGGACAGGAAGGTCAGGGCTATACCTGGAGCCTGGTGGATTGGCAACGGTTGGCCACCGACCTCAAGGCCCTGCCGCCTCTCGTCTGGTCTAATCTGGTTTCATTTCTTCTCTATGGTGACCAGGCAGGTTCAGCAGAGGGACAGGAAGGTCAGGGCTATACCTGGAGCCTGGTGGATTGGCAACGGTTGGCCACCGACCTCAAGGCCCTGCCGCCTCTCGTCTGGTCTAATCTGGTTTCATTTCTTCTCTATGGTGACCAAGGCAGGTTCAGCAGAGGGACAGGAAGGTCAGGGCTATACCTGGAGCCTGGTGGATTGGCAACGGTTGGCCACCGACCTCAAGGCCCCGCCGCCTCTCGTCTGGCCTAATCTGGTTTCATTTCTTCTCTATGGTGACCAAGGCAGGTTCAGCAGAGGGACAGGAAGGTCAGGGCTATACCTGGAGCCTGGTGGATTGGCAACGGTTGGCCACCGACCTCAAGGCCCTGCCGCCTCTCGTCTGGCCTAATCTGGTTTCATTTCTTCTCTATGGTGACCAAGGCAGGTTCAGCAGAGGGACAGGAAGGTCAGGGCTATACCTGGAGCCTGGTGGATTGGCAACGGTTGGCCACCGACCTCAAGGCCCTGCCGCCTCTCGTCTGGCCTAATCTGGTTTCATTTCTTCTCTATGGTGACCAAGGCAGGTTCAGCAGAGGGACAGGAAGGTCAGGGCTATACCTGGAGCCTGGTGGATTGGCAACGGTTGGCCACCGACCTCAAGGCCCTGCCGCCTCTCGTCTGGTCTAATCTGGTTTCATTTCTTCTCTATGGTGACCAGGCAGGTTCAGCAGAGGGACAGGAAGGTCAGGGCTATACCTGGAGCCTGGTGGATTGGCAACGGTTGGCCACCGACCTCAAGGCCCTGCCGCCTCTCGTCTGGTCTAATCTGGTTTCATTTCTTCTCTATGGTGACCAAGGCAGGTTCAGCAGAGGGACAGGAAGGTCAGGGCTATACCTGGAGCCTGGTGGATTGGCAACGGTTGGCCACCGACCTCAAGGCCCCGCCGCCTCTCGTCTGGCCTAATCTGGTTTCATTTCTTCTCTATGGTGACCAAGGCAGGTTCAGCAGAGGGACAGGAAGGTCAGGGCTATACCTGGAGCCTGGTGGATTGGCAACGGTTGGCCACCGACCTCAAGGCCCTGCCGCCTCTCGTCTGGCCTAATCTGGTTTCATTTCTTCTCTATGGTGACCAAGGCAGGTTCAGCAGAGGGACAGGAAGGTCAGGGCTATACCTGGAGCCTGGTGGATTGGCAACGGTTGGCCACCGACCTCAAGGCCCTGCCGCCTCTCGTCTGGCCTAATCTGGTTTCATTTCTTCTCTATGGTGACCAAGGCAGGTTCAGCAGAGGGACAGGAAGGTCAGGGCTATACCTGGAGCCTGGTGGATTGGCAACGGTTGGCCACCGACCTCAAGGCCCTGCCGCCTCTCGTCTGGCCTAATCTGGTTTCATTTCTTCTCTATGGTGACCAAGGCAGGTTCAGCAGAGGGACAGGAAGGTCAGGGCTATACCTGGAGCCTGGTGGATTGGCAACGGTTGGCCACCGACCTCAAGGCCCTGCCGCCTCTCGTCTGGTCTAATCTGGTTTCATTTCTTCTCTATGGTGACCAAGGCAGGTTCAGCAGAGGGACAGGAAGGTCAGGGCTATACCTGGAGCCTGGTGGATTGGCAACGGTTGGCCACCGACCTCAAGGCCCTGCCGCCTCTCGTCTGGCCTAATCTGGTTTCATTTCTTCTCTATGGTGACCAAGGCAGGTTCAGCAGAGGGACAGGAAGGTCAGGGCTATACCTGGAGCCTGGTGGATTGGCAACGGTTGGCCACCGACCTCAAGGCCCTGCCGCCTCTCGTCTGGTCTAATCTGGTTTCATTTCTTCTCTATGGTGACCAGGCAGGTTCAGCAGAGGGACAGGAAGGTCAGGGCTATACCTGGAGCCTGGTGGATTGGCAACGGTTGGCCACCGACCTCAAGGCCCTGCCGCCTCTCGTCTGGTCTAATCTGGTTTCATTTCTTCTCTATGGTGACCAAGGCAGGTTCAGCAGAGGGACAGGAAGGTCAGGGCTATACCTGGAGCCTGGTGGATTGGCAACGGTTGGCCACCGACCTCAAGGCCCTGCCGCCTCTCGTCTGGTCTAATCTGGTTTCATTTCTTCTCTATGGTGACCAAGGCAGGTTCAGCAGAGGGACAGGAAGGTCAGGGCTATACCTGGAGCCTGGTGGATTGGCAACGGTTGGCCACCGACCTCAAGGCCCTGCCGCCTCTCGTCTGGTCTAATCTGGTTTCATTTCTTCTCTATGGTGACCAAGGCAGGTTCAGCAGAGGGACAGGAAGGTCAGGGCTATACCTGGAGCCTGGTGGATTGGCAACGGTTGGCCACCGACCTCAAGGCCCTGCCGCCTCTCGTCTGGCCTAATCTGGTTTCATT
>JASANA010002077.1:0-34330 GCA_030248095.1 Ptycholaimellus sp. GST1_10
GGTTCCACCCATCCAGATCTTTCTAAAATGTTATTACCTTTCAGCAAAAACAAAGTTTGTCCAAATCTGTTGAGAATTCGCCATTTCAAACATACCCCGTTTGTCTACCTTTCTACCCAAAAAAGTAATGTTTTAAATGATCTGGGACCTGTTCCACCCATCCAGATCGTTCTAAAATGTTATTATCCTTCAACAAAAAAAAGTTTGTCCAAACTCGTTGAGAATTCTCCATTTCTCAACATACCCCATTTTCAACCTTTCTACCCAAAAAAGTAATGTTTCAAATGTTCAAAATCCGGGTCTACCCATCCAGATCTTCCTACAATTTTATTAGCTTTCAGGAAAAAAAGTTTGTCAAGATCCGTTAAGAATTCGCCCGTGGACAGCATTTCCAGAAACATATATATATATATATATATATAAATATATATATGAGGACAAAAGATTAGTAACCTCTATAGACCGCGGAGATTAGTATTATATTATATATTATATTATATATTATTATATTATATATTATATATTATATATTTATATATATATGAGGACAAAAGATTAGTAACCTCTATATACCCTTCGGGCCGCTCCGCGGTCAAAAACTTCCACTAAATCATGCCTTTAACATAACCCAAACTTAATTTATTGCAGAACCAAAACAAACTTACTGCTGAAGTGAATGAAAAAGTGTCGGCAAGACAAATTTTGAACTTATATTCTCCCAAATATTACGAATCCAGGCTTATTGAGAAATACATTTATAATCAGTGTCAATTGCATTTTGTTGGTGCACTGGAAAGAAACCTAAAACTGCAAAAAGGAAATACAAGTGTACGAGAAGCATAATTCACTAGCAGGAAATGTAATTATCTCTAAAGCTACTTTGTCACTAAGTTTTTCTTAGTCACTAATATTAGTCATATAATTATACTAAAATAAGCCTAGGTCAGAAGACATCAATTTAATATCATCTCAAACACAATTACAATGGACTACAAAACATTAATTTGGTTTATGTTTTTGACAAAACATCGTTTTCAAATCATTTAAAAATAAGTTAAGAGAATAAAACACTTAATCGGAGAATCACCGTTTCAGTAATAACAACAAGTATATGGCGCAGAGCGCAATAGGTGACCGCGGAGCTCTCAACATACCCCATTTTTCAACCTTTCTACCTAAAAAAGTTATGTTTCAAATGCTCCGGGACTTGTCAAACCTCTCCAGATCTTCCTCAAATTTTATTTCCTTTCAGGAAAAAAAAAGTTTGTCAATATCCGTTGAGAATTGAGCCTTTTACAATATACCCAAATTTTCGACCTTCCTACCCAAAAAAGTAATGTTTCAAATGCTCGGAAACCAGTTCCACCCCTCCATATCTTCCTAAAATCTCATTACCTTTCAGGAAAAAAAAGTTTGTCCAAATCCGTTGAGAATTGAGCCTTTTACAGCATACCCAAATTTTCAAACTTTCTACCCAAAAAAGTAATGTTTCAAATGCTCGGAAAACAGTTCCACCCCTCCAGATCTTCCTAAAATTTTATTACCTTTCAGGAAAAAAAAAGTTTGTCCCAATCCGTTGAGAATTGAGCCTTTTACAGCATACCCAAATTTTCAACCTTTCTACCCAAAAAAGTAATGTTTCAAAAGTTCAAATTCCGGGTCTACCCCTCTCAGATCTTCCTAAAATCTCATTACCTTTAAGTAAAAAAAAGTTTGTCCCAATCCGTTGAGAATTGAGCCTTTTACAGCATACCCAAATTTTCAACCTTTCTACCCAAAAAAGTAATGTTTCAAAAGTTCAAATTCCGGGTCTACCCCTCCAGATCTTCCTAAAATCTCATTACCTTTCAGGAAAAAAAAAAGTTTGTCCAAATCCGTTAGAATTCGCCCGTTCCCAGCATTTCCAGACATACATATATATATATATATATATACATATATACACATGAGGACAAAAGTTGAGTAACCTCTATAGACCGCGGAGCGGCCCTTCGGGCCGCTCCGCAAAAACAACCTAATAACGACTAATATCCTAAAAACGTCAAATCATCAGAAATCAAGAATGTGCAGTTTGATAGTTGGTATGGCAACTTTAATATCTTTGTATGCCTTGAGTATAACCATATGCTGCAGGAAAATGCATCAAAAACACAAGAACAGTTTACCACATACTTCAAACAACAAAGCTAAATTATCATCACAATATGAAGAAAATATGAAAAATAAGTAAAAATTAATGTCATGGCTGGTAACACGTTTGACACGGTTCCTCACGCAGATTCAAAGTTGGTCTTCAAATCAATCGAAAATACCCCACAGTTGAAGAAAGCAGAAGAGGGTGACAAAATTCATCGTATAAGACATGGGCACCACATTTCACGAAAGAATCCAGCATATGCTACGTTGGCTGTTATTTTTTCTCATTGGAATGAAGATGATACAGAAACACTTGATCAAACTCAGAAAATAATATCTGCAAATGACACATCAAATCTCACTTTGGAACCTCTCCAAACATCTAAACCACCAATTGCTAATTTTTCTTGGGGGATGAACTGAGTGTCTAAAGTTAACTTTCCATATTTACTGTTTACACTTTTCAACTACCAGTCTTTTATTGCGATGTTTCTCTGGGTAATTGATATTGGATAAAATAATTTTGAAGTAAATGCTGAACCAAGTTAATTACAGCGAAATCTATCGTATAGAGAATGCTAATGGCCTAATTGCATGGCTATTCTTTTGCAATTTACCGCGGAGTGGGCCAAAAGGGCCACAAAGCATTCATACTTTCAAAAAATTAACTTTCCAAATTATGAATGCCAACATATAACCGGATCAGAAAAAGGCAAAACATAAAACGTTTAAAAGGACGTCGATGCCCGCTGTTTCCATGATCTGTGATATGCGTAATTTACGTGTTTTTGTAAAACAATGACCATGAATTCCACTCAGAAATTGATTATTATTTAGTATTAGAAATCAAAGATGTTAAAAGCAATATTTCGCATAGTTAATATATTTTATTTAACGGCTCTACAATTTATTTATTTATTATTTTTATTTATTCAAATTTTCTAACACGTGTCCCATCAAGAGACGTATGGTACAAAGTACACTTAATACAATTACAATTTCATATGATACATGCCTCTGATAATGATTTAAAGCAAACTGTTGATCGTTTTATTGTGCCATGGAATACACTTGATTTGCAAATACCACTCACCAATTGAGCAGTATTTGCGGCTGTCATGACTGGATTATGCTTGTCCGTTGCTATGGTTATGGGTGTCTATATGCTGCACAATAAGATTAACTCAATGCTCAATGATATTACAGAACACATGCAGATGTGGGAGCAGGAATTACAACGTTGCAGCCATAATGCTAAAAATATATAATGGATCAAAACGAATGCAAAGCAAATTGAGAACAATATAAATCCGCCAAAACCTAACAATGCAAATGATCACCCGCAGGTAAATGCCAATTACATGGATTTGGGAGTTCTAGATCGCGTAGGAGAAGATGTTCAAAATAAAATTTTGAATAATTAGTTAAGGCTCTAACAGTGTTCTGTCTTGCATTATGTATATTTGAATTTTAAATTTAATTAAATGTTGTTGGTACTGGTTTATAGCTGATAAAAGAAATGAAAAGAATCGTCCCCGATAGCTTTTTTAAATAATATTAAAGTCTGCATTTGAATTCGCTTTTGTTTGTTGATAGCACCGATTCCGAGCTTTTGGGGAATCCTGGGAATTGATCAAAATTATGGGGGTGTCTTTTGGGTATGGGGGTGTCTTTTGGGTTTGTTAGATTCCACTTCCCGGCCATTGACCAGTAGCTAGAAGCCAGCCAGCAGCAAGTCAACTTCCGTCCGGCATATTGTGCTTGATTCACTCGCTCTGTGCCTGTGTCTGCTTTAGCCTCAATCTCTCCCCAACGGTAAAGATCCGCCTTCTCCTCTAATGATCATATGTGCAAGGAAGCAGGTTAGAGCCTCTCAGTTGTTAAATGGTGGCAGTCGGATTTTAACCCTTCTATGCCTTTTAGAATTTAGTTAGCCCGAGGAAATGAGGCTTAGACTCAAATGGCACTGATGCTGAGGACCACATTGTCTCAAAACGTTTACAGGCCAGCTTTCTTTGCCTTATAGTTCGAAAGACTTGGTCTCTATCCTGCACTAGACTGGGGTCAAAGCTAAAAACTTAGAAAGGCTTTAGAAATTGTGACAACTGAACCCAATATCTGTGAGACTTAACAGGCATAATAGCCGTGCTCATGATGGCAGCAAAGATGGTTGCTTTGGGGCCTAGATCGTGAGACTGAAAGTTTCATAGAATTGAGAACTTTTTGGATCCTTAGACTTCAAACTCTTGCAGCAAGTTCCAATTAAGGAGCATATTTACTGGTCCTTACTGGTCAAGGCAGCGTGGCAAAGGTTTGTCAAGCGTCTGAGGGTTTCAAATTAGAGCTCATAAAGACGTGTTTAGACTCCAAATGGGCCTGGCTAGCAGACCAAGTTAACTACTTTGCTGTAGAGTTTATGAGACAACAAGTATTGAGATACATTGAAGACCGTGCTTTCACTCCGTCACACCGTGCTTTCACTCGTCCTATACTGTGTCGAAGCCTTAACAACTAGGGAACGAGTGAGAGCAGGGTTTGTGGGGATAGGTAAGTCACAATAGTAGGTCATGTCTTGGGGGAACTTTGTTGGGGAGTCAGCCGCTTGGGAGGTCACCCTCCATGGCGAAGGGGAGGTCTCTCATGGGGGGGGGGGGGGGGGGGTAAACTAGGCATCAACCCTATTCATAATTCTCTAAACTGGATAATCAACTCCGCTATAGAGCGTGACCAAAGCGTACTTCTGGCCTCATCTCCCTCCCTCCCGTTCTTTTCAGCTCTTCGACCTGGACAGTGCCACTCCATGCCTGAGCAGGACGGCGACTGGTACGCGCTTCTGGTCCGGTCCCGAACTCTTCACTGCCCGCATCGCTACCATCGCTCAGTTCCTGTTTCCTTCCCTTCCTTCCCTACCTACCTCTCTCAGCCACTTGGAGCATGGCTTTCAGCCTCTTCGGACGCCCCGCCTACAAGCCTTACCTCCCAAGCTCTGACCCCAACTGCTTCACCCTCTTCATCAATGCCCAGCTGCATCACCAGTGGAGCAAGGAGGCGGTTGGAGATGAAGATGGTATATTCTAATTTCACGCATCCATTCTGTCTTTTCTAATGACTGCTGATTGAAGTACGTGAGATGTTGGACGCCATGCTGGATAATCACCCCGGGCGGCGCCCCAATGTGGAGGAGGTGCTGGAGGTGACTCGGTCGTGGGACATAGAAGCGAATGGAACCCAGGCTCCTCCCAACGCATCCCCCGCCACCGCCTTCGGCCTCGCCCAAGCACACGCCTCCAACCCCCACTAACTTTTCAACCTATCTCCTCTCCCATCAACCCTTTGCTGTCCCTCCATCCACCGCCCACGCTCCCACCTCCAACCATCAGCACCCCTTCTTAAACTACAGCCATCTTTCGATCGTTATTTCGGTAAGCTGGCATCGATCGCACATTCTTTCGCACGTCATCCACTATTTTCTTCCATCCACCAGCCACGCTGTCACCTCCAATCCGCAGCATGCCCTCCATCCCTCAGCACCCCCTCCTTACGCTACAACTATCATTTCATCCCCCACATTCCTTTTGCTGGCTTTTTATCCAGGTCCACACATCGTCTTGGTCGCTCCGCACAACCCACCACCCCTCATAATACTGCCCCTCTTTTCAGAAGCCTTGGGTAGCCTTGTGTTTACCTTGTCTTCATTGCCTCATATCGGTGCCAGAGGGCTGTCCTAATATTACTTATCCCATGGGACAGTACAATCAAAATTGTGTCCACTCCTATTATTACTTAAATCCCATGGGATAAGGATTAGGTGGGTTCACTCATAATATTACTAAATGTCTTCTGTCCCCTGTCCCACACCACAGACACCCTCCACTCCTAATATTACTTAAATTCCATGGGATATCCCATCATTTTCATGGGACAACCACAGACAGGGTGAGGGGTGTCTGTGCATGAGGGACAGAATGAAAAAAGATGGAAATAGGTTTAGTTTTCCTTGAGAATTTGATTTACAACCAACTTAGTCTAATATTTCTTGCTTATTTCAGCTTGTTTTCAACTTTTTGAATTCCGGCAACTATTACCGACTGTCTTTAAAGTTCTTTAAAGTTTTGAGTATTTTTCTTTGAGGCGCACTCATAATGCTATCGCAGCAGAATAATCAAGAATTTCCACAGCCAATCTTAAATGGTTGAAAAAATAAGGTGTATTCTTTGGAATGGACTCAAGATGACATTGCAGCAGAATAATCAAGAATTTGAACAGAATCACAGCCAATCGTGAACGGTTGAAAAAATAATGTGTACTCTTCGGAATGGTCTCAAGATCTTCTATCCTCTATCCTCTGTCTTATCCCCTGTCCCTTGTTCCAAGCCAATCCTGTGGTCCACTCCTATTATTTGTATTCTAATCCCATGGTATAGCAGCATTAATAATAGGACTGAAAAAGCAATCCTATCCCCAAAAGAAGGGACGGGATTCATTAATATTAGGACAGTCCTCAGGAATGAGGCTCATCAGAGCACTGCAAGTAGAGCAGGCAAGTACATGATCATATGCAGTTTGATCTCAGAGCACGCCGCCCAGCAGCTGCCGAACTCCGGTCTTAAACGCTTCCTCCCCACCTAGGACCAGCTTGTCCGACAGCCTGTTCCATAAACCACGATTGCTAGGGCCAGGTGCGCTGAACGGGGTGGGGGGGGGGGGGGGTCTAGGAGGCGGCGGCCTTGAAGAGATGATGTGGCTTTAGGAAAGAAAAGAGGACAACTGTGAATGAGTATCTGGCTGCGAGCTTGAGGGCTGGCACATCAAAAATGTAAGGATTTTTACGAGTTATTTATTTGCTGGTACATTAAAATAAAGTGAAGGTAATTTTGAATGCTTCTATAAAAAGATTATTTCCCCAAATTATTTCCCCTTGAAAAACTAAATAATTGTGTAACGGAAATGTTTTCATTTCAAGCTCGCACCATTCGCCTGATTTGCATATCTTGCGCTGGCCCGCATGTGTCTCAATTTTTCCTTCGGCTTGAGGCCTTCTCCAATTGTTTTTCACTAGCAATAAAATCTCCGAGACTCTAGTCATCCAGCAGTTCACCTCACAGCTGGAGCCTGGCCTACACGCCGCCTCTCTTCTTCACCAACTCTTACCTCTGCGCCTGAGAGGAGGAGGAGGGGAGGGACGGCACAGACCACAAGTACATCTCCTGCATCTTCACCATCAACTCCTACGGGTCCAAGGCTTCGAACGCATTTCCGGTGGCTCTGGGACTCCCTAGTTCCAACCACCTCCTCTTTCGGTGCCTCTTTCTTTTCTTTGGGCAGTTTCTTGGGGTTTGTGAATTGGAGCTGAGCGGGATGGAGGGATTCATGGACAACATCAGCGACTCCTACAACTTCACCAGCTATGCCAAGGCCACCTAGCTCAAGTTCCTCAACATCACCAACGTCTCCGTCAGCCCCCTCTTCACCCTCTCACTCACCCCTTTCATCCCACCCTTGCATTGATGCCAACTTATTGGCGATTCGCTGCCCACTTCCAATCATTCTAGAACATTCTCCAGCCTCGATTTCGTAACCTTGCGCTTGCGCTTGGTGACGTCATCTCTTCCTTCACACTCCCCCTTCATACATACACCTACTCTTAGGTCCCACGCTCTTCAAGCACAACTGTGCGCCCTCTCCATATCTACACACTCTCCACCACTCACCCCTCCTTCTACCAACAGCCCTTCTTAGGGCTTGGGCCATCAGAAACTAGTTCACCGGCTCCATGGCCTCCCTCTTCACCTACACCGGCACCGGCTGGGGCAATGAGAGCTACGTTGGCTCCAAGGAGGCCGACAAGTTCGTCTACAGCTCTGCCTGGGGCTACAACAACACCGCCAGCTGCAAGGAGACCAACAAGTCTGCCTACAGCACCGGCTGGGGCAATGACAACAGCATCTGCTACGAGGAGGCCAACAAGTTCGTCCACAGCACTGGCTGGGGCAACGAGAGCTACGTCAGCTACAAGGGGGCCAAAAAGTTCGTCAACAGCTCTGCCTGGGGCTACGACAACACCACCGGCTCTAAGAAAGCCACCAAGTTCGTCTCCGTCACCTGCAAGAGCCACGAGAGCGCCGCCTCCGCCGGGGAGGCAGCCAAGAGTGTCTCAAGGGCCTGTCTGGGCCGCGAGAGCTCCGAGAACGCCAGCAAACGCATCATCTGCAGCAGAAACACCACCACGCCCGTCTCCAGTGCCAGCAAAAGTCACCAGAAGGCCGTCAGGTTCATCTCCAGCTCCTGCCCAGGCCACAAAAGATTCAAGAGCGCCGCCTCCGCCGGGGAGGCAGCCAAGAGTGTCTCAAGGGTCTGCCTGGGCCGCGAGAGCTCCAAGAAGGCCACCACGCCCGTCTCCACCTCCTGCCAGGGCCAGAAGAGCTCCAAGTTCGTCACCACGCCCGTCTCCACCGTCTGCCAGGGCCAGAAGAGCTCCAAGTTTGTCACCTATCCTACTCCACCCTCTCTCAGCCTCTTACACCCCTTAAATGGGGGGAGGAAAAGGGGTGGGGGAAAAAGAAAAGCAAAAAGGGCCCCCTCCTATCAGGAAAGGAAGGGGGTGGGAAGAAGAGGCAGAAAAAGCCCACAAAAGATCCAAAAAGGACAAAGAAGAGGATTTGAGCCCACCTCAGCAAAAGAAGAAAGGGCCCCCTCCTACTAAAAAGGGAAGGGGGCGGGAAGAAGAGGCCCAGAGCCCACCTCATCGTCTCCTACACCTTCTCCAAGCTCACCAGTGCCCAGGCCGCCCTCCGCGCCTCCTACGGCCCCTGAAAGTTCACCTACAATCTCTCCTAGCTCACCAACGCCACCCTCCACGTCTCCACCACCCTCTCAACGCTTCCCAACGCCGACGGGGCCGCCCTCTGTGCTTTCAAGGACTTCACCAATGACCAGGCTGACCTCCGCGTCTTCAACACCTTCCCCAAGTTCACCAGCGACCAGGCCGACCTCCGTGGTTTCTCCACCTTCTTCCAGCCCTCCTTCTTCTCATCGGCCAGCTCGGACGCCCACCAGAACTCCATCCGCACCACCCAGGCCACCTACCGCAACTCCCAGCAATGACCTACATGGCAAGATGTTGAAGCACTCCGCGGGGGACCGGGAGGGCCTGGAGGGCCCGGGGCGATGGGCGAGAGCACCAGTGAGACCTACAGAACCCCGGCAACGTCCTCCACACCGTCCACACAGCTCCCACACTCTCCACACACCCTCCACACGGCTTCACAAATTCCACAAAAATTCCACAAAAACGGCTTCTCCCACTCAGCTCCAGAGACTCCGGGCATCATGGAAACCAAGTCCAGCACCTCCACCAAGCTCAACTCCACCAAGAATGACTGCAGCGTCACCTGCAATCACCTCCTTCACTCCTCCTACACCTCTCCAACTCCTCAAGTGTCAAAAGGGTTGCATTGGGGCCTAAACAGCCTCAATGAACCCGCACCTTGCAGTGTTCCGCTTTTCCTTCTCTCTCCTCTCCTGCCTGGGGCTGGATTGAAGCAGGAGGAGTGGACGGGCATTGGGAAGAGCTACACGAGCCTGGCCAGCACCTGCGACCAGCTCTACAGCCTCTACACCACCCAGAACGGCGTCGGGAATACCTGCAAACTCCTTCACTCCTTCTCACCAGCTCCTCAAGCGCCCATGGCTTCTGTCTTTGGCTTCGGCCTCAGCAGAGCCGCAGCAATCGGTCCACGTTTTTCGCTTGCTTCTCTGGTCCTGCCTGGGGCTGGTTTGAAGCGGGAAGAACAGACGGGCACCGGGGAGGACTTTGCAAGCCTGGCCAGCACCTGCGACCAGCTCTACGTGCTCTACGCCACCCAGGTCGACACCCGCAACACCTGCAACCACTGCAACGCCTACATCGCACTCACCACCTTCTCTCCTCCCTCTCAAGCGTCTCTGGCTTCTGTCTTTGGCTTCGGCCTCAGCAGAGCCTCAGCTTTTGGTCCAAGTTTCCCGCTTCTCTCTCTTGTCTTGCCTGGGGCTGTATTGAAGCTGGAGGAATGGACAAGCAACGCGGGGAGCTAGGCGAACCTGTCCAGCACCAGCGGCCAGCTCTGCAAGGACTCCACGGGCCTGGCCAACCACTTCGCCCTGCCCTACAGCCTCACCGCCATCCAGAACGGATCCTACATCACCTACAGCCACCTCTTCACCTTCTCTCTCCCCTCTCAAGCGCCTCTGGCTTCTGTCTTTGGCTTTGGCCTCAGCAGAGCCACAGCTTTCGGTCCATGCTTTCCACTTTCTTCTCCTCTCCTGCCCTCGGCTGGATTGAATCAGGAGGAGCGAATGGACGTCTGGGAGAGCCACGCGAGCCTGGTCAGCACCGGCGGCCAGTTCTACAGCCTCTACTTCAACCAGGACACCACACACACCGCCTACAAGCCTCCCTTCAATCCATCCTTCCACCTCCAAGCCTCTCCCATCCATCACCAGCCTTCCCTTTGAGCTCAGCTAAATTTAGCCTAGCCTCAATTTCACCTTCTCTTTTGTTAGGGGTAGGGAGTGAGCAAAATTGAAAAAAATTTGGATTGTTTGAAGCAGAATTGTTTTATAGCTTTCATAAGATTTTCACCACGCCTTCCATGTGCCATCAAATTTCGGGTAAAACTGCTTCAGTTACTTTAGGCTCTCAGCTCATTCTTCACCAAGCTCACCAGCTAAAATGCTTCCCATGCGCCGCCTTACTCTCTCTTTCCTCTTAACCATCCACCTTACACTCAATTGTAAAGTGAGGGGACAGGAGTGGGCTGGGCATTGCATGCAGCCCAGAGCTGAGAAAGTTTCGGCAAGTAGCAGTGGCCCAGAAACTTGGCACTCCGCCTTGGCCTGTCTCTCTCTCACCTCACCCACTAGGACTCAGCCACGCATCTATCATACATCTTTCATCTCTTCACCTTTCCAGCCTAGCCCAGCACACAGACCCCCAGCATGGCTCCAAGATTTGATCTTTGTGTGTGTATGCTGATCTCCTACTGTGACTGCTGGCCCCTTAGGTTTTCAGTTCATTCTGTCCATTCAGAGCAGCCACTACTTCACTTTCCATGCGCCAGCCTCCGCCCTTCTTTCACCTCTACTCCAACCTTGCTCCCATCTAGGACAATCAGCCACTTGGCCCCACCTCCCTTCCACCGAAATGCTCAAATTTGTTGACAAGATTGTTTACCAGCTCTCTTTTACTAAGCCAGTTTGAATGTGCTTTGTCAAGCTTCTCTGGCTTCAGGATTCCATGTGATTTTGTGAAGGACTTCTAGTCTCTTGGTTTCTATACAGGCATCCATATCAATCGCCCTTTGGGCTTGTTGTTGGCCTTCGTGCCATATGCTTTGAGCTTCTTAGCTCCCTTCTTGTCTTGGAGGAGGATGTAACGGAAAGGTTTTCATTTCAAGCTCGCACCATTCGCCTGATTTGCATATCTTGCGCTGGCCTGCATGCGTCTTAATTTTTCCTTCGGCTTGAGGCCTTCTCCAATTGTTTTTCACTAGCAGTAAAATCTCCGAGACTCTAGTTGTCCAGCAGTTCACCTCACAAATCGTAAAGCACACATGGCCACGCGCACACTTCCAAGCAAATGCAATATCACTTGCAGATTGACGCGCACTTCAAAGCAGAAGCATGGCACCGGAAGAGATCCTTCATTGCTCCGACAATGAGGTTTCCCCTCACGACTTTCCTTCATCCACCGCCTCAGAGCATCTCCTTTACAGTCCTCCCAAGTGAACGAGACATGGATGAATGGTCGCATACCCTGTCGTCTCTATTCAGAGCTGGGTATTCCGGACGCCTTGAACGCTCAGGCTACGGCTGCCCAACGCCAGGCTCACGTCTCAGCTCATCTTCAAGTTCCTTCCATGCTGTCAGTTTCATTTTTTTGGTTGGAGCTCAAATAAAAGCTACGTCTAGATGGAAATGGATAGCCAAGCAGAGGTGGCTGTCAACCTGCTGAAGTTTGGCCAGCATCTGTTGGCGGCCTTCCCAGCCTGCCAGGCTTTCTGGCAGCGTCCGGATCGCGTGGCTCTCCGATGGGCTCTCCTGTCTCATCTAAGCAGGCGTCGCAACAGCCACCTCTGCATCGGCGCCATCGCCGAGGACCCTGAAACTCTTCAGTTATGCCTACCTACGCTAATCATTGGAAGTCAAGGTAGAATAACTTGAAGGAAGATGGTTTCACTCAAATGCAGGTCTACGGCTGCTGTATCTATATGTCGATGTATACTTTATGGATAAGTTACCACAGTTTCGGAAAATACCGGGGCGGTAGAGCTAAAGCAGAGACATGTAATAAACTGGACTCAGCTTTCGCTAGTCTCATCTAAGTTATTTCTGCCCGTCTGACAACCGTCAAGGATGAAAAATTATCAAAAAAAGTTATAAAGCCAGCCTGAATCGGTCTAATCAGGAGTCTCTTTCTCCAGCGCCTCCTCAGTCTTGGTGGACTTGGCTTCATCTCTTGAAGGTTTGGGTTCGGCCAGGCCTGTTTTTCGCAGGACATGCTGAAACGTTGGGCGACTGGGTGGTTGAGCAAAGTTTGGAGGAAGAGGGTGAACCTTGACTACAGAAAGGACCAGAGGCAGACGCGGCAAATCCTTGAACTGGGCCAGGATCTCCTCCATCTCCTTCTTCGACGTCTCCGGCAGGTACATGTACAGCAGCAGCATTGCCGCTCCTGCCAACCACTCAGCTAGTAGAGGGGAGAGTAGAAGAGGGGAGAGTAGAAGAAGAGAGGAGGAGAGACCAGTGGCCAAGGCGAGGGTGGCGTAGAAAGGCCAGCCAAAGCGGAAGCGTAGCGGAAGAAAGGCCAAGCCGAAGGTGATGTTGATGATGCTGAGCAGGACGAGCGATGCTGCCCTGCCTGACATCCGCAGCTGCAATCCAACCATCCCTGCTACATCCTTCTCCACTACCCCGCCTCTCTGCCTCCACCTGGTGGGGGTAGATCTCGCTCTGGAGCAGGCTATTGAGGCAGCGAGGGCCTAGGTCCGTGGCGATGAAGTAGACGTAGAGGCTGGCCACGTAGAGCCAGGCAGAGCCATTCCACACCTCCTGCTGGCGAACGAACTCGACCACGGTCATGGCGCATAGGCCAATGACTGCCATGCCGAGGCAGAACAAGTAGTGCTGGCGAAGCCCAATTCGATCCACTAGGAAGAAGGTCCCGCAAAGCGCCAGTGTGGAGCCAATTTTCAGCGCTTCAACGGAGCAGGCTGAGCAGGAGGAAGAGGGGAAGAGAGGAGTAAGAGAGGTAGGAACTGGAGGTGGCGTAGCCGGCCTGCTCGTTGCTCAGACTCACCGACTCCAAGAGGACTGTGGAGTACTGGCGGATGATGTTGGAGTAGGCTGTGCAGAAGTCTGCAAGGAGCTGGTTGTATGGAGGTCTGCTGAGGAGGAAGGGGAGGGGAGAGAACTGATGGTGATCAGGAGCATGAGGTGTCGCGGGAGGGTGAAGAGTTTGCCCATGACGGTGCATCCGTTGCGGGTGCGCTTGGCCGTGGCATCGTGCAGTATGGCGGCCTCCCGTTCGCGGGAGCCGAAGTAGAAGTGGAGAGAGTCGTGGAAGGGCTGGGGCTGTTGGTGGGCAGAGCGGGCGAGGAAGGCGGGGGTCTCCTTCATGAGGCAGAGGACGGGGAGGGAGGCGAGGTTGAGGAGGGCGCAGAGGGCGTAGACGAGGGGCCAGTGGGCGGGGGTCCCGGCCACGGAGCCCATGCCCAAGACAGCAGCCACGGAGACGGATATGGAGATGCTGATGGAGACCAGGGCTTTCAGCCGCCCCCCGCTGTTGAACGGCGCGATCTCGGCGAAGATGACGACCAGGATGTCCGCGCCCAGACAGCGGCCTGCCGAGGCCAGGAAGCGGCCCAGAAACAGCGCTTCCCAGGACTCCAGCCAAGAGGCCAGCGCCAGCAGCCCATTCTCTCAAGGAGGAAGGACCTGTTGCAGGAGGATGCGGAGAGAGGACGGAAGAGAGGGAAGGAAAGGGTTGAGACCAGAAAGACTGAGCAGGAGGGCGAAGATGAGGCATTTGCGGCATCCAAAGAAGTCCGCGAGTAGGGGGTGATGAAGACGAAGGAGCCGCGAGTGATGGGGTCCATGTTGATGAACAGGTGCCACAGGTAGTTCCCATTCTCTTCCTCCTCCTCCTCCGTCCTCGGCTCATCGTAGCCTGCAGGAATATCACAAACTTTCTATAAAATGCAGCCTTGTTTGCCGCTCAAACATGACCTGATATCTGTCACCTAGTCTGCCAGCCGCCATCGGCTTTTAAAGAAGTCAAACTAGGCAGCAATCATGAATAGGATCAAAATAATTCCATCAATCAATAGCCGCTGACAGAAAGATGTGATGAGAAGTAAGAGGGAAACTGATGTTGTGAAGGAAGTGGGAGATGGGCTTGTAGGCAGAGTTGGGGAAGAAGATGCTGATGACGAGGGGCGCGAGGGTGGTTAAGCAGAGGTACATCGACACCGCCCACGCCCTCCATTCCTTCCAGGACTCTAGCATTCTAACCTCTCTCTTCTCGCCTCCTATACCCATTCTCCTCGCCTCTCCTTTGCCGCACAAATGATGGAGCTAGGACAAAAAGACAGAAGCACAGCATGAGAGAGCACACACAGACAATCAAGAGCTTACTCAAACGGCAATCAGATTGACGCCTATCTGTTGGGGCAGGAGCGAAAGGATGAGGCAGGGCAGACAGAGGTGAGGATGTCTGAGGGCCGGCCAGTGTCCACAGGCGCAGGGACCACTATCTTTCTGCGCTGCATGCGGGGGGGGGAGTGTGGGGACTAAGAGAGGGGTGCCGCCTCTGCAGGCTCATCCCTCCCTCCCCAGTGACTACAGGCCCCCATTAATGAGACGCTGTCCAAATATCTTTCCAGCCCAGTCCGCTCCGCCTTTCCATCTTTACGATGCCATGCTTTTGCTGGCCTTCTTATGGCTGGATCCGCCTTGCTCGTTTGGCGCAGGATGCCATTTTTCTCGGACCAGCCGTAGTGCGATCGTGAACAAATAGAAAGTTGAGAGAGTTGAAAAGAAAGAGGAGGAGATCAGACGAGGGCCTCTTCGCAGGAACGGCGAAGCGGCTGCTCCTCCCCTCTGATGGGGACGAGACTGACTTCATAGCATCTCTCCTTCTTCAACAACCTCATCATCTTCAGAGGAGGGGAGGCGGAGTGGGAGCTGGTGGCTCTCCTTGGCAGGCAGGACTGCCGAACAATCCGCTCCTTAAATAACCTGCCAAGGTGAGGAGGCTGCCAACTGTAGAAGGGAAGCATGCGCCAGCACAACGGGGGTAGACTGCCGCGCCCGCCTCTGCTCCCCTCACCTGCCAACTCTTGCCCTGCTTCCGCCGTGAAGCATGGAATGAGACTGGGGGTGTTTAGAAGCATACTTGGTGTGTATGTTGCTGCTGGTTCGATTGCTGGGTCGGCGAGCAGTGGAAGAAGCTTTGGGACAGCTCATCAGCTGGGACACCACACCGGGCCTTCAAATGGCCTCTGCGTTTTCGCTCTCCGCGCTTCGGAGGCATGCCCAAGCTTAGCCTTCTCGCTCTCCTTCGCGCCTAGGCGTCTAGAGCTAGCTACTATGTGGCTACTATGCAACTGAAGGAATGCAACAGGAAAAATGGTCTCCTTCATTTCACCGCATAAAAAACCACTGCCTATTTCATACCATTGCAAATATCCAAATCCTGAAGCGCTTTAAAGAAAAATTGGAATCGCTACGCCAAAATAAATGTTTCAGGGTATGTTTGCAACCATTTCCCAAACTTTTTATAGCTTCAAAAATGCTAAAAGATTTTGGAACGAGAACTAATTAGATGTATGGGCGGGCAATAGGTGGAGCGTAGATTGGGGGATTGAGGAGGCCTTTGAGGATGATGAGGAGGTTGAGGACGATGCCGACGGAGATGACGAGAGCCGGCAACCGGTAGAGCTCCAGGATGGGCAGCAGAGAGCTGGAGCAGGTGAGAGCAAATCAGACTGTCCCTGTCCATTACACATTCCATCCCAGTTGGAATGCGAGGAGGAGTCGTATGAGAAGATGGAGACGAGGCATCTGGCGCTCGCTTATCATCCCACTTCAATAGAATGCCTTTTTACACCTGGCCGAAAGGCAGAGAGAAGCTGATCGGCCATGGGCGGCTGAGCTCACCGTCCGGGGGCGCAACCCTTTCTTCACCTACCAACTCCACTTCAGATGATGCATGAAAAGACAGAGCTGACAGGGGGTGGATACCTTTGTCAAACTTTACTGCGAGAAGACTGTGGCCGAAGTTGCGGTTAGAAATCCTTCCCTCAGATTCAGCTTTCTTTTCGCAATGCAGTTCCATGAATTGGGCTAAAGGCCTGCGTCAATCATAGAACAAGTCAGCTGGCAGAGTTTCTGGTTCAGTTATTAGCAAGATCGCATTTAATTTGTGATATGAAAAAGGTGCCTCAATTTGTTGTGAAGGAAAAATATTTTGAGCGGGTTGTACAGCTGCTTTACAGAATGGATGCAGAATGAAGTAGTTACGAAGGGGGCGACGTGGTGAGTGATGTGAGAAGAAGTGGGCTCTGTGGAACAATAGAGGCAATGGAGGGTGATGAGGGAAATGGAGGATGTGGGTGAGGAAGAGGGATTGATTAAGGCCGAGAACAGTAGTTAAATGCATATTTAACGTGTGCTCTGCGATCGCCTCAGCGCTACTGCTTCGTATGCCATATGGGTTGGCTTGGAGCAGGCGTTGGTGGCGGGAGCCTGAGAGAGACAATTGAAGCAAATCTTGAGTTGTTTGGCTGAAGGTACGTGTGTCAATCTATCACGTATTGCGTCCGTCCGCAGAGGTAGCAGGGGCGGGTTAGGTGAGGCGCACTGGAGGCTGGAGGGTGTGGCTTCCAGGCCCCATGGACAGACGGGAAACTGTCTCTGGGGACAGTGTCATCACCCTTTTTATGGAATCCACCTTCCGGAATCAAGGCTGCAACAAGTGCGCCCCTCAGGCACTCTGCTCCCTCTCTTCCTTCCACCTCTCCTCCTCCCATCCTAACCACCACACTTCTCCTTCAGTGGTCGACACTGTGAGGTGCCGTAGAGCAGCCACTTCTGCGCCAATGTGGGCTTCTACGCCTACGAGGCTGAGGACGCCAATTTGGATGGCGCCGCTGAGGTCCGATCAAATGGCAAAGAAAGACATTCTTGTCAGCTGGAGGAGCCTCGCGAGTGGCAGACAAGGTGCATCTGCCAGGCTCCGGAATTAAAATTAAAACAAGTATATGGCGCAGAGCGCAATAGGTGACCGCGGAGCTAAACACCTCACAAGTCTTAACTTTTACGAGTTTTACCCAAATAAGGGATGTTTCAAAAGGTTGGGGACCAAATCCAGAACGTTGCAGAATTTTATTACCTTTCAAGTAAAAAAGTTTGTCACAAACCATTGAAAATTCGCCATTTCTTAACATACCCCATTTTTCAACCTTTCTACTCAAAAAAATAATGTTTCAAATGCTCCGGAACTTGTTCCAGCCCTCCAGATCTTCTTAAAATTTTATTACCTTTCAGCAAAAAAAGTTTGTACCAATAAGTTGAGAATTCGCCATTTCTCAACAAACCCCATTTTTCAACCTTTCTACCCAAAAAAGTAATGTTTCAAATGCTCCGGGACTTGTTCCACCACTCCAGATCTTCTTAAAATGTTATTACCTTTCAGCAAAAAAAAAGTTTGTCCCAATCCGTTGAGAATTCGCCATTTCTCAACATACCCCATTTTTCAACATTTCTACCCAAAAAAGTAATGTTTCAAATGCTCCGGGACTTGTTCCAACCCCCCAGATCTTCTTAAAATTTTATTACCTTTCAGCAAAAAAAAAGGTTGTCCCAATCCGTTGAGAATTCGCCATTTCTCAACATACCCCATTTTTCAACCTTTCTACCCAAAAAAGTAATGTTTCAAATGCTCAAATTCCGGGTCTACCCCTCCAGATCTTCCTAAAATAGCATTACCTTTCAGGGGAAAAAAAGTGTGTCCCAATCCGTTGAGAATTCGCCCGTTCCCAGCATTTCCAGATACATATATATATATATATATATATATATATATATATGCATATATCAGGACAAAAGTTCAGTAACCTCTATAGACCGCGGAGTGGCCCTTCGGGCCGCTCCGCGGTCAATAAAATTAAAATTTGCATTTCAACAAAATCGTAAATGGCTATTTTATCCAGCAGTAAGACCTACCATCGTCTACTCAGATCATAAAATCCATGAATATTAATTCACTTGCAAAAGTGAAAGTGTTCGCATCACCCATTGGCGAGGTGAGTTGAGTCAATATCCGCTGAAAATCACGTATGTGAAAGGAAATGACCCAGCTCACCAATTGCCTGATTGGCTGTCTCGGTTATGGAGTACTCCTAAACTGGGCGTAAAAATCAGAGAGCAAATGAAAGAAAGGGACAAGTTGCTCAGGGAACAATTGGAGAGGCAAGGCCTTCATCCTTTGGAGAGCCTAAATCCTCATCCCATCACTACTACCCTATCCCTAACTGAATCTGCATCTGAATGCTCACCTGCTGAGCTCAGATCAGGCAGACAATTGGTCGAGGTTCCGGAAATACCTCGAAAGAAGACTAGAAAGAGTAGGCTTAAGGAGGGCATGTCACAACATGCCGCTCCAGATGCTGGTCCAGTTCCTGTTCCACTCGGAGATGGAGAACAAGCCCAAGCCCCTCATGGACAGGCCGTTCCCGCTCCACCTACAACTTCATCCTCTACTCAAACAGAGGGGTCGTTGGCCATGATGGCTAACGGTAAAACGCTGCAACCGGTAATAATTACCGTTCCGGTAATATCGGTAACGATTTTTTTTTACGGTTACCGATGGTATACGGTGAAGAATTGGCCAACCGGTAATAGCCCCCGGTAAAACATTACCGGTGCTCTCGGTAAAAATTACCGGTTGGCCTTTATTTTTTACTGATTTTACTGATCTAATTTGTAAATTTTGCACTTATTATTGCTTTTTAAAGGCTGCTGAATGTGTCTGGAGGCTTCTGGAGGTGTTCACTCCCCACCAATGCACCCCCCTTGCCAATGTTGAAGCATGGGAGGCCTCCCCCTTCCCTATGTTGAAGCATGGGAGGCCTCCCCCGTCCCTATGTTGAAGCATGGGAGGCCTCCCCCTTCCCTATGTTGAAGCATGGGAGGCCTCCCCCGTCCCTATGTTGAAGCATGGGAGGCCTCCCCCGTCCCTATGTTGAAGCATGGGAGGCCTCCCCCCTCCCTATGTTGTAGCAAGGGAGGCCTCCCCCGGCCCTATGTTGGAGCATGGGAGGCCTCCCCCGTCCCTATGTTGAAGCATGGGAGGCCTCCCCCTTCCCTATGTTGAAGCATGGGAGGCCCCCCCCCGTCCCTATGTTGAAGCATGGGAGGCCTCCCCCGTCCCTATGTTGAAGCATGGGAGGCCTCCCCCGTCCCTATGTTGAAGCATGTGAGGCCTCCCCCGTCCCTAAGTTAAACCATACGATGCCTCCCCCATCCCTATGTTGAAGCATGGGAGGCCTCCCCCGTTTCTATGTTGAAGCAAAGGGAGCACCCCCCTTCACTATGTTGAAGCATGGGAGGCCTCCCCCATCCCTATGTTGAAGCATGGGAGGCCTCCCCCGTCCCTATGTTGAAGCATATGAGGCCTCCCCCGTCCCTATGTTATAACATAAGAAGCCTCCCCCGTCCCTATGTTATAACATAAGAAGCCTCCCCCCTCCCTATGCTATAGCATAGGGAGCCTCCCTCGTCTCTATGCTATAGCATAGGGAGCCTCCCCCGTCTCTATGCTATAGCATAGGGAGCCTCCCCCGTCTCTATGCTATAGCATAGGGAGCCTCCCCCGTCTCTATGCTATAGCATAGGGAGCCTCCCCCCTCCCTATGCTACAGCATAGGGAGCCTCCCCCCCTCCCTATGCTACAGCATAGGGAGCCTCCCCGTCCCTATACTGAAGCATGGGAGGCCTCCACATAAAGTCCCATAAAGTCTCCTGCCTCAAATAACTCATTAACATGCACAAAAATACTAAGCAAACAAAGAAACATAATAAAAATGATGAAAGAAATGAAAAAAACGAAGAAAAATCATTTTTTTGGAAGATTTAAAAAAAAGGATTACCGATTACCGAAATCGGTAATTACCACACCGGTAATCAAAATTGAAAATTACCGATTACTGGGTGTTACCGGTGACGACTCAACCGTTACCGTTAGCCATCATGGGTCGTTGGGCGGCATTACTGCCATGATTCAATCCCAGGATACACAGATTCGGCGTATAGTAAGGGATTTATTGAGGGGTGGTAAAGGCTCCGCAGAACAAATGCGACAGGGCTTTCTACTAAGAGAAGACGGAGTGTTGATGAAGCGACTGCACTTGAACGAAGTGCCAGTCTGCCCACGTCATCTCCAACTCCCAATTCTATTTGAATCCCATGATGCCCCATGGGCAGGGATGCATCAATCAGCAGAAACGATGATTTCTCACCTTGCTGCCTTCACCTGGTGGAGCGGTATGGGTAGAGATGCAGCTGAATATGTTAGGTCTTGTGCCTTGTGCACAGGAACCAAAAATGCGAACATACACATGGCGCCAGAGCCAATCACCTTACCATGGCCTAGTGATGTCTTCCAACATGTCCAATGTGACATAGCTGGCCCTTTTCCATGTACTTCAAGTGGAAATGTGGCTAAATTAATTGTAGTCTGCGTTTGCTCCAGGTATCCACTTTCAATTCCACTCAGACAATTAGATTCAGCGCATGTTGCAGAACAATTTGTGGAATATGTAGTGGCCCTGTTTGGAATGCCAGACACCGAAGGCGCTGATGCCAGAAGTGTATTCACAAGTGAATTTTTTCGGAAAGTAATGGCTATGCTGGGCGGCACAGTCCAAACAGCTAGTGCCAGAAATCAGCAAGCCAATGGTCATTGTGAGGCAGTGATCAAAAAGTTGATCACCCTAGAGCGAACAAAATGGGACATTATGCAGATGATGAAGACTTCTGACAAACTGGCCCAGTTGCAATGGATTGAGCCTGATCGATTCGTCAATTTGTCTCTCATGGCCTATCGCGCCACCGGCCACAGAAGCCTTGGCATTTCACCTTTCTTTTGCGTCTTCAAGAAGGACATGCGAATGCCCTCAGATGCAATTCTGAAATTTCAGCTCTCATACAACAAGAAAATAGAGACTCAACAAATGATGGTTGCGAGACTCATCCGAGCCAAAGAAATAATGTGTAAAGTCACTGAGTGCGCGATGAACGATGTGACGCTAAAGTGGACTGATAAAATGTTCATTCCCCATGAAATAATTGAAGGGGCAATGGTAAGAATGAAAAGAGAGGGAAGTCATGTCCACAAAAGTGACCCCTTTTGTTGGATAGGGCCGTATTGCGTCATTGCGATGCTCTACCATAAAAATCATGCATTGTTGCGGCACATTTTGATGCCCGATTGGCCTGATTTTGAGGCGAATTTGAAATCGCTCAAAATCACACATGAAATCATTCCACTACCCTGGAATACTTCAGCTGCAGGTGTGGAGTGATGGAAAGATATTGGCGACCCAGCAGCCATTGACCTAGATGATCAAACAGAGGAGCACCGGTCCAATAGAATCAAAGCTATCGCGGCAAGAAATAACGCTGAGTACTATCAATTTTATCGGCATATTCTTCATCGTGAGCCTAAAAATGAATGGGATGAAATAGTCTGATGGGCTAAAGAGGCATCGCAGAAATTGCATGGAGAACCAGCGGCTGAACCAGATTAAGCAAGATTAAGCAATTGTCTAATTATGAAAGAAATAAATGAAGATGTCCAAGTGCAGGTGATAATGACAGTGCCTCGGCGGTGCGACAACACTTCCTGCCTTCGTTTCCCCCACCCTACTCATTCCCCACATCCTTCATCTCCATCTTTTAGAATTTTCAGTTTTGTTGCTATATAAGCTTCGAGCACTAACCAAAAACGTGCCTAGTACTATGGAGGGATAACGTTATACCCTTCAATGTATTTCTTGGACATGCGAAACATTTTCATAATTCCCATTTTGCAACGAAATTTGCTGTAAATAGGACCATTTGACAGCTCCCGATTTTAGCTGGTACCATGTTAAAACATAGCCTGAGTAAATTTGGTCCAAATGTTGCATTCTAATGCTGAAAATGATGCTGAGCCACATGTTTTTGGCAAATTTTCTATGCATAGGCTGTTTTGTTGAATTTTGCATGTTCTTGAGCCATATTTTGAGGCTCTTTTTCCATTGTTTATGATTGCATTTCTATGCCTCTCAAAGGAGGGCATGGATATAGGCTATAACACAGGCAAAAATGCTAAACAATGTCCAAAATAGCCAATTTTTGTACAATTTGTACCATTTCATACCATTTTGATGGTTTCTGAGCCCAATTTTTGTGTTTTTGGGCCATTTTGATGGTTTCTGAGCCCAATTTTTGTGTTTTTGGGCCATTTTGATGGTTTTTGAGCCCAATTTTTGTGTTTTTGGGCTATTTTTCTTGTTGTTTGTATGCATTTTGTGCTTTCAAAGGAGGGCATGTCTGCAGAGCTGACGCATGAGGCAAAAATGCCAAACAACGCACAATCTAGCCGTTGGCCTCCCAGCTCTGCCACTGCTCCTCAGTATGGCTCGACTGCAGATTGCTAGTAGGCTATGTGCCTTGTCCATGCTCTCTTGATGTCGATATGGCTCAATTGTGCTAACAAAATTCAATGTTATCCATTCCACCACATGAAACATCAGCTTGTGGATCAGAGCAGCCAGCAGGCGCTTTGCAGTCCATTAAGCATATACACTATAGCTCCATGAAAGCCACTGCTGGAGAGCATACACATACGCCTCTCCAACTCACCGGATACCTTGAAGGTATCAAGAAACTGAATGACCGTTTTCTTCACTGTCATCAGCTGCTGCCTACAACTGGCTCAGCACATATTTATATTTTCTGTACCTGTAATTGCTCGCATCTTGATGTCTTAGTTGAATGATTAAGTGGAAAAGGTTATCGTGAGACCACTGTGTCGCCCCGGCCCCGCCGGCCCCGGTGCCCGTCCAGCCCGCCGCCCCAGCCCCGCCAGCCCTGGCACCCATCCAGCCTGCCGCCCCAGCCCCGCCGGCCCCCGCGCCCAACCAGAATGCCAGTGCCCACCATCCCCGAGCTCATCGTCAACCTGTGCGCCTAGGTCAACCTGCTCTGCCACCACGGGGGCCCCGGCCAGACGATGGCGATGCAGGCAGGGGCAACGTTCATCGCCGGCAGCCGGGCGAAGGAGGTGGGCCCAAAAAATCAGAAACAGAGCTCAGCAAAGGCGAAAGCCGGCACCCAGCCAGAAACAAAGGGGGAGGGGCAGCAGAAGCCGTCCCGGCCCCGGACATGCCCATTATGCGCGGACTCTGGCCACGGAGCCATCGGCTGCAAGAAGGTCGTCTTGCTGGAGGAGCACAAGGCCAAGGTCAAGGCCGACAAGCGCTGCTACAACTGCCTCTCCTGCCGGCATGGTAAGCGTGACTGCCTGAGTGAGAACCGCTGCCGATGCTGCGGTGAAGCTCACCACACAGCCATCCATCCCCCAGAGTGGGGGACCCGGGCGAAGAAGGAGCTGGTGAAGAAGGAGCCAGTGAAGTCCGGCATTGCTGCGGCGGCCAAGGCCGGCGCCATGTGTGCTGAGGGTGCCGTCATCCTGCCCACCTTCGAGGCCAAGGCCTCCCGTCCCCAGTATGAGTTCGAGAGCGCTGTCGCCATCAAGGGCATCTTGGACTCCGCATCCTCTTTCTCCTGGCTCCAGCTTGACATCGCCTGGCAGCTCAAGCTCCGCCTTCTCCTGCCCGAGCAGGTGGACCTTGCCTACACTGGTGCCCAGCACCCTGTCCGGCTCCGCACCCAGCCAGCCATGGATCAGGTGTGGGGCAAGGGGGGCAAGATCGCCGTCCTCAAGGCCTACACAGCAGACAGCGTCTGCACCGAGTTCTCCATTGGCGGCTTGAAGCTCCGGCCTGGCCTCCTCCGCGAGATCAATCCGGCCGAGGTCACCAACCTGCCCAGCACCGAGGCGCAGGCCTTCCGGATGGACCTCCTGATTGGCGCCAACGCCCGCAATGCCTTCGTCGGTGCCTCCTGTCCCCGCACCGAGGTCACTCCCCTCCTCACCGCCTACCATTCCTGCCTAGGGGTGGTGCTGGATGGGTACGTGGAAGCAGACAAGCTCAGCAATGGTGACGGCGGCCACGACCAGCTCTGCGCCTTTGCCCACACCCAGCCGATCACCTTCCAGCAGCTACTGCACCGCCAGACAGAGCTCGAGAGTGTCTGCTTCAAGGCAGAGGCAGGCAGCACAGCAATGGTCAACGACGAGCGGACAGAGAATCTGATCAGTGAGATCACCACGGGCGAGGACAGCTCCTTCATGGTGCCGCTGACCTTCTGCGCTGACGCTGGCGCCCTCACCCACAACTTCGGCCAGGCATTCTCGAGGGCCCAGAAGACCCACGCCCGCCTCTCGGAGGATGAGCGCCAGGCCTACTACGCCGAGTTCGAGGTCCAGGCCAGGGACGGCATCATTGAGCCCGTCACCAAGCCCACCGAACCAGGTCGCCTTGTTCACCACCTCCCTCATTTCAAGGCGCCAGAGTCGAAGAAGGTGCGGCTGGTGGTGGACACCTCGTCACGCCCTGCAGCCTCAAGGACATGATTGATCCAGGCCCGAACCTGCTCACCAACCTGCACGCCATCCAGATGCTGCTCCGCACAGGCCAGTTTGCCTTCACCGCCGACCTCAAGTCCGCCTTCTACGCCATGAAGGTGCGGGAGGACCTCAATGACGCCCTGAGGATTGTCCTGCCCAAGGACAAGAGCCAGCCACTCAGCAACCAGAACTACCAGGTGTGGCGCTACACTCGCGTGATCAGCAAGCCCGTGGTTGCTCCAAGCGTGCATCCGGAAGCTGGTCCAGGACAGCCTGGACGCCAACAAGACCTTTGGCCTCACCCGACAGGAGATCAAGGCCATCCCTGAGCGCACCTATGCCGACAACATACTCTGGCCCTTCCCCAACGCGGAGATGGGCCTGCGCGTCACCTACGGCCTCATCCGCCTATTCGCTGCTGGCGGGTTCATCCTGCGCAAGTTCGGCTCCAACTGCCCGGCGCTCCTCAAGGGGATCCAGCCGGACCAGTGCCTGCCGCCCAACTACGTGGTCTCCATCCTTGGCGTCGACTGGAACGTTCACAAGGACTCCATCGCCATCCACCCCATCAAGCTTGCCAACATCCCCAACTGGCCGACCGTCCACCAGCTCAGCTCCGCTATCGCCCGCGCCTACGACGCCTACGGCCTGGCAACACCGGTGACGCTCAAGGGACGCCAGCTGGTGCACGCCATCCATCCCATCTGCAAGACCTGGGACTCACTCATCCCGGAGGAGGTCGGGGAGGCCTGGAAGGCCTACTGCACCAACCACGCCACCATCTCCGATTTCCCCGTGCCCCGCCTCACCTTCCCCTGCACCACCGCCACCCTCGCGGCCTTCAGCGATGCCAATCCAGATGCCTATGGCTTCGCGATCTTTGCTGTTGGCCCGACCTGCCCTCCAAGGCTGGTGCTCGCCAAGACCCGGCTGGTTCCCAGCAACAAGACCGGGATCATCTTCACCATCCCCCGAGCAGAGCTCTGGGTGGCCATCGCCGCCACTCGAGCCTGCGCCGTCCTTCAGGACATGCTCAAGGGCATCGTCCGCGTCCGGGACGTGGTGCACTACATCGACAATGCCGCCGTCCTCGGATGGCTGGCTGCCGGGGAGGTGCCCCCAGCATACGAGAACTGCCGGGTCCAGGAGATCCTCAACGCCAAACTGCGAGCCCACTTCTCCTACATCACCTCCGCCGACAACCCAGTGGATGCCCTGACCAAGCCCAGAACGGCCACGGAGCTCAAGGCCTCTAGCTTCCACAGCAGCCCCGAGTTCCTCCAGCTGGCCCCGGCGGAGTGGCTGATCCAGCCCCACCCACCCACGAGTGCCGCGGCGGCAGCAGCTCTGGCGGCGGCAGAAGAGCCCCCCGGACCCGACCCTGCTGCACCCTCGCTGCTCCAGGAGCTGGAGCCCGAGCGCTTCTCTGGGTGGAGAAGAAGCCCATCCTCCACCACCTCGTTTGGGAAGTCCAAGCATAGGCCTACCCCGACCTCATCCAGTACCTGGAGACGAAGAAGGGGACGAAGAACTTGGCCAAGCAGTTCGGCGCCATCCTCGTCGAAGGCCTGATCCGGGTCGACTCCTGCTTTGGCATGCGCGAGCCAACAACCAACAGCCTCCCACCCATCCTCCTACCCGCCGGGCATGCCCTCACTGCCCTCCTGGTCCTGCACCTCCACGGGAGCAACTGCCATGGCCCCATCAGTGCAGTGTTGGGCATCCTCCCCCACCAGTTCTGTGTGCTGGGCGGGTACCAGACGGTGGCCATGCTGGCTCTCCAAGGCCTCCCTGCCCCACTGCCTCCCTCGCAGGACGCTGCCGCCCAAGCGCCTTATGGCCAAGTGGCCACCCTTCTCCTCCATCCTCATCGACCAGATCGGGCCCTTCCTCACCTACGACAAGAAGCACGGCACCGAGTCCAAGAGATGGCTGCTCCTGATCACCTGCGCAGCAATGCGAGGGATCTGACTACAGCTCCGAGGCCGCCTGCACCACCCTGGAGTGGTTCTGGGCCCGCCAAGGGCTCACAGAGGGCACCATCTGGCTGGACAAGGCCACCGCCTTCACAGCCACCGCCAAGAGCTACAAGGCTACCTGCACCCCACCGGAGCCGAGCTGGACCTGTCGGAGTTCGCCGCCCGCCACCCCATCAACTTCTGCTTCTGCCCCGTCTGAGCGCCCTGGCACCACAGCGCGGTGGAGCGTTTGGTGGGTGTCGTCAAGAGCTGCCTGCGACCGGCGCTCTGGAACCAGTGCCTCTCCGACAAGGCGTTCCATACCCTTGCCTGCTGCATCGAGTCCATCCTCAACAACCGGCTGCTCTGCCCGCTGACCACCGCTGCCGACGACTTCCGGCCGCTGATGCTGGCCTCCATCCTGACACCCGACATGGACTGTGAGCCCTTCCACAAGGGCGCCACGTTCAAGAAGGGCCTCCGCCACCTACTGGCCAGCCGCCAGGCCGCCACCATCGAGTTCTGCCGCCGATTCGCCACCAAGTACCTCGGCTACCTCCATTCTCTACACCTCGCCGAGGCCGCCCACTGACACGTCAAGCCCGCCGACCTGCTGCTGCCCGGGACGGCCTGTCTGCTGGAGGATCCGACACCGCGCCACCAGTGGAAGATCATCCGCATCATCCGCACCTTCCCCGACTCCATCGGCAACGTCCGCACCACTGACGTCATCAACGCCAATGGCTACGTGGCCCGGCATTCACTCGCGCACTTGCTGCTGACAGAGGCTTCGCACTCTGTCGCAGCCGGTGGTTCAGGTGACGGTCCCCAGCCTCAGAACTCAACTCTTTTGGCTGGAGAATCCAGGGTGCGAGAGCTGAACCTGAGCGAGTCAGTGGTGGACGTGGAGGAGGCAGACGCAGTGCGTGGGGATGCGGGCGAGGACGGTCATGGCGACCATGAGCCCAACCCCGACGAGTCCATCACCTACTAGGACTTCGTCAACTGCGCCTTCGGCTGTTGCAATGGGCACCTGCTCATTGCTCAGCCTCTTCTCTTGGTTCCCCCATTCCTTCCCTCTTTCCCCCCCTGCCCTGCTGAACTGCAGCGCTGAGCGGACGAGTGCGACGGGAGCATCGTCTGCTTTGGGCCCAGCTTCGAGTGCATCAACACCATCACCAGCCCTCTTCCCTACCCTTCCCCTACCTCCCATCTCTCTTCTTCTCTTTCATCCCTCACATCCCCCTCCCTCCTCCTTTCCCTTCCCCAGTGCGTTCGGCACGGAGAAAGCCCAGCTTAGCACCATGCTGGTGACCCTTCGGGGAGGCTACCTGGTAGCCCTTGGAAACTTGCCGCAGGGCATGGCCTGCTGTTTGCTCGTTTCCATCTCTTCCTTCTTTCCTCTTCACCCAGTACTCCCGTTTCATCCAGTCAAATTTAGCCCACTGCCACGCTTAGGCAAAAAGGCCATATGCTACTAGTCTTTAGCTATTCTTTTTCTTGCCGCGGGAGCCCCTCTAGCCTCATATTAGTCATTGAGTCCAAGATGAGGAATTATTAGCCGAATTCGCTGCATTTATCGAATTGCCTGAATTTTCGTTTTGTGCACTTTTCCAGTAGCAAGTCAAAGGACATAGGAATAATCAGCCATTTACCATTTAGTTTCTCGCTCTTCTAGCCTCCTGCAATCTTCTATGCCTTATCCAAATGCAATACGCGGTCCAAAATATGCTGTGAATATTTCGTATATCCGGTGATCCTATCCCGCCAGTCTTGCCCAACTCTGTCTGCCTAGTCACTGTGCGCCCTGGGCCAAGATTGCCCAGCCTTTCGTGATTGGCCGTTGGCCACATTTCCGGCCACTGGGCCAGATTACTGCTTCCTGGCCACTGGTGGCCGTCTTGCCGCGGGAGCCTGTCTCCTTGACTTGCTTGCCTTGCTTGCTGTCCTGGCCGGAGCTCCCGGCCCCCCTGGTCGAGATAGCAACTTCAGCTCCTTCAACCACTTCAACTTCGCTTGGTAGGACGCCGGTGTTATGGAAAAAAGCGTTGCGGGGCAAAAAGCGTCATGGCAGACTAAAGCGTTGCGGTGTATTAGGCTGTGTGCAGTATTTGAGCTTGTTCTAACGCATGCTTAGCACATTTTGGGACCTTACAAAGCTGACGCCAATCAAAAATTGCAAGTTTTAAGCAATTTGGCAAAATCGCTCTATTGAGAAGTTTGGGTGGAAATATGTGTAACGATCAACACACTTTCTGCCATTATATCCATTTTCGCGTTGTGTTTGGATAGGCATAAAATGTAATGATGCGTGCATAAAGTGTGCAAGATAGAAAAGAGATAGGCGATGAATCAGTGTAAGGTTGAAGAAAGAAAGGCTTGGAGAAAAGTGGGTGGAATGATTAGGTTGGAAGTGAATGTGGGCTTGAATCAGTGGTTGTAGCAGCGCTTTATCTTCGGGCTTGGTCTGGTAGAAGCGGAGTCCACCTCCATGTCCTCGTTTGCTCGGTCCAGGGCCTTGATTACCTCCTGGAAGCCATGCTCCAGCGTGGTGTTGAGGCCCTGGAGGCCCCCAAGGACGCGGTTGAGGTCGTCGTGCAGGGTCTTCACCGCCTTGTTCAGGCCCAGCCCCAGATCCTCCTCCACCGCGCTCACCACATCCTCCTCAAAACCAATCCAATCTCAGTCTCGCAATGAATTGTTAGCTAATTTAGGCTCAATGCAATATATAAAGTGATGAAAAAGACAAAAACAAGCAAACTTCGATGGTATATTGAAGGATAGGCGCTTGATATCGTCGCAGGTCTTGGTGCGGCAGATGGTGAGGATTTCCTGAGCCTCGTCTTTGATTCCCATGATGGCCGCACGTCTGTTGCAGGTGATGGGGAGGTAGTCGCGCAGCGTCGGCCCCTGCCTTATCAGCTGTCAAATGCTATTGCTGAAGAAGGAAAAATGGTGCTGAAGATGTAGCATGGAACCATGAGAAGCTCATCGTCGTCCTCGTCGGTCCACGGCTCCAGCTGCTTGGACTTCTTCTTCTTCAGCGCATCCAGCCTCATCTCGCTTGCGGCGTAGTCGTGAAGAAGCTGGAGGCGGGTCCAGTAGACGATGATAGCGTTGGTGGAGACGATGCGCAGGCGGGTGTCGAGGACGGAGGACATGGCCTGCTTTGCGGATACAGAGCTGTCGTATTTGGTGAAGACCTCCAACTCTTTCCAGCAATGGAAAAGCGCCGGGATGACGCCATCCACCGTGCTCTCTTTGCATTCCACCAGCTTCCCATCCGATTTCACCAGTCCAGCAACAGGAGCAGCCATTCTTTTCCTGATATCTGCCTCAGTGTAGCTACTGCAAGGGCGAAGTGAATATTGCGAAGTAGAGCAGACCTGCATGCTAGGCTACGCTCCGGGGCCTCCGCACCCATGCCCTCCGGCCTCCGGAGATCTGGCGCCCTGCCCGAAGCGGCGGGTGGCCAAAGCCAGCTTAAGCAGTTACCCCATTTTTGCATCCGTCTTTCCGCAAATATACACATATATATATATATATATATATATGTGTATATTTGCGGAAACGGAATGCGAAATCGTAACCTTGGCCTTGGCCGCCGCTGCAGCGCAGAGCTCGCCGGAGCCAGTGCGGAGGCCGGAGGTAGCCTAGCATGCAGGTCTGCTCTCTTCGCAATATTCACTTCCGCCCTTGCAGTAGCTACACTGAGGGCCTGTCCGGGACCCTGTCGCTGGACTGGTGAAATCGGATGGGAGCTGGTGGAGTGCAAATAGAGCATGGTGGACAGCGTCATCCGGCGCTTTTATTGCTGGAACTCGGAGGTCTTCACCAAATACGACAGCTCTGTATCCGCAAAGCAGGCCGTGTCCTCCGTCCTCGACACCGCCGTGCATCGTCTCCACCGACGCTCATCGTCTACTGGACCCGCCTCCAGCCTCCACGACTACGCCGCAAGCGAGATGAGGCTGGATGCGCTGAAGAAGAAGAACCCGGCTGGAGCGTGGGACGAGGACGACGATGAGCCAGTGGTTCCGTGCTACATCTTCGCACCATTTTTCTTCGGCGATAGCATTTGACAGCTGATAAGGCAGGGCGCCGCGCGTTCTCCCCATCACCTGCAACAGACATGCCGTCCCATGGGAATCAAAGACGAGGCTCAGAAAATCCTCACTGCCGGCACCAAGACCTGCCGACCGATTATCAAGCGCCTATACTTCAATATACCATCAAACTGTTGTTTTTTTGTCTTTTTCACTTTTTATATATACATTGAGCCTAAATTAGCTAACAATTCATTGCCGAGACTGATTGATTGGCTTTGAGGAGGATGTGCAAGTGCGGTGGATCTGGGGCTGGGCCCGGACGAGGCGGTGAAAGTACACGACGACCTCGACGCGTCCTTGGTCCCAGCTCGACCCACGCTGGAGCATGGGCTCCCAGGAGGTAATCAAGGCCCTGGAGCCGACAAACGACATGGAGGCTGTTCCGCTTCTACGACCGAGCCCGAAGATAAAGCGCTGCTCTCCTGATTCAAGCCCACACTTCCAACCTAATCATTCCACCCCACTTTCTCCAAGCCTTTCTTCAAACTTACACTGAACCCATCGCCTATCTCTTTTCTATCTTGCACACTTTTATGCACGCATTACATTTTATCCGTCGGACACAAACGCCGAAAATGGATATAATGGCAGAAAGTAGATCGTTACACATATTTCCACCCAAAACTCTCGATAGAGCGATTTACCAAATTGCTTAAAAGTTGCAATTTGATTGGCGTCAGTTTTGTAAGGTCCCAAAATGTGCTAAGCATGCGTTAGACGAGCTCAAATACTGCACACCAGCCTAATACACCGCAACGCTTAGTCTGCCATGACGCTTTTGCCCCGCGACGCTTTTTTCATAACACCCGGCATCTACCAAGTTGGAAGCTGAAGTTGCTCCTGCGGGGCGGGAGTTCCAGCCAGGACAGCAAGCAAGGCGAGCAAGTCGACAGCTCTGTGCGGCAAGAGTGGCCGCCAGTGGCCCCCAGTAGGCCCAGTGGGTCACCAAAGGCAATCACGAAAGGATCCGGCGACCTCGGCCCGGGCGCGCGGTGTGACTAGGCAGACAGGATTGGGCAGAGACTGGCGCGGGATATACGAATACCTCGCCGCGTGTTGGACCGCGTCTGTTGGATAAGGCATAGAAGCGCAGGAGGCACAAATTTAAATGGTAAACGGCTGGCTATTCCTATGTCCTTTGACTTGCTACTGGAAAAAGTGCACAAGGCAATTCGATAAATGCAGCGAGAGTAATAATTCCTAATAGTTAATCATTCCTAATAATTTCGTCTCGGACTCAATGAATAATATGAGGCTAAGGGGCTCCTCACAAGAGAATAGTAAAAGACTAATCACATATGGCCCTTTTTTGCCTAAGTGTGCATAGGGTAAATTGACTCAAAACAGTACTGAGGTGAAGAGGAAAGAAAATGAGCAATATGGGTTCCAAGGTACCCAGGTAGGCCTCCGAAGGGCCACCAGCATGGTGCTAACTAACTTGTCCTGCCAAACGCAGCAAGGAGGGGGGAGGGGAGGATGAAAGAAGAAGTGAGACGGGAGGTAGGGAAGGGTGCAGGAAGATGATGGTGTTGATGCACTCGAAGCTGGGCCTAAAAGCAGACGGACCTCCGTCCGTCGTTCGTCAGTTCAGGAGGGATGGGGGAACCGAGAGAGGCTGAGCGATGGCGGGTGCCCATTGCAACGGCCAAAGGCTTGAGACAAAGTCCTAGTCGGTGATGGACTCGTGCGTGGCTCATGGTCGCCATCATTGCGCACTGCGTCTGCCCCCTCCACGTCCCCACCGCCTGACTCGGCTCCGCTTCGGCTCTCGCACCCTGGTCTCCAGCGGATGGGGTTGCGCTGAGGTGGGGACCGTCACCTGAACCACCCCAGCAGAGGGGCCGATTATCCGGCAGCAAGTGCGCTGGGGCCACGTCGGCCATTCGTCCGCGATGATGTCGTGCAGACGTGCGAGGAGGTGGGAAGGTGCATCCTCTTCAGCTGGTGGCGTGTCGTGCTCGCCGGGTTGAGCGTGTCAGTGGGCGGCCTCGGCGAGGTGTAGAGAATGGAGGTAGCCGGAGCTTGTGGTGGCCGATCGGCGGCAAATCGTGGCCTGCGGCGCGGCTGGCCAGTAGGTGGCGGAGGCGCTTCTTGAACGTGGGCTGAAGGGGCTCACAGTCATGTCCGGTTGGAGGCCGTAGCGGCCGGAAGGTCGTCCGGCAGGTCAGCGGGCCGGGCGGTTGGGTGCAGCAGGCAAGGGTATGGAACGCCTTGTCGGAGAGCAGCTCGTTCCAGAGGCCACGAGTCGCCAACGACACCCCCACCAAACCCCGGCCCGTGGTGCCAGGCGAGACGGCAGAAGCAGAAGTTGATGAGTCAGCAGGCGTCCGACAGGTCCACTTTTCGGCTCCAGTAGCTATAGCTCTTGGCGGCGAGTGTGAAGGCGGTGGCCTCCTGCCCAGCCAAGTGGTTACGTGGTTTGGCGGGCCCCGAGGCGCTCCGTGGTGCCAGCAAGCTCGGAGCTGTGGCGTCGGATCCCTCGCATTCGCGGCGCCGTCTTGGAGTTTCGGTGCATCTTCTTGTCGTAGGTAAGGAAGGCCCGATCTGGTCGATGAGGATGGAGGAGAAGGGTGGCCACTTGGCCATAAGGCGCTTGGGCAGGGGCAGCGTCGAGGAAGGGGGGCAGGGAAGTGGAGGCAGGGCGGGTGGCCACCCCGTACCCGCCCGGCGCGCGAACTAGTCGGGGGAGGATGCCCGACGCTGCACTAGATGGGGCCATTGGCCAGGTGCCCCTCCGTGGAGGTGCAGGGAGGGGGGCGTGGCGGGTAGGAGGATGGGTGGGAGGCTGTTGGCTGTTGGCTCGGCGCATGCCAAAGCAGGAGTCGACCCCGGATCCTTCCGGCGAGGAAATTCAAACTGCTTCAGCAGCTCGTCCCCTTCTTCGGTACAGGCCGGATGCTTGGACCCCGACGTGGAGGGATGGCCCTCTCTCCGCCAGAGAGACGCGCTCGGCTCAGCTCCTGGAGCAGCGATACAGGCGGGGTCCGGGGGCTGCTGCGCGAGCTCCTGCCGCGGCGTGGGTGGGTGGGGGTGGATCAGCCACTCCGCCGGGGCTGAAGAAGTCGCTGCTGAAGCTGGGAGGCCTTGAGCTCCGCCGTTCTGGGCTCACCTGCGGGTCACTGGG
Source organism: Ptycholaimellus sp. GST1_10 (assembly GCA_030248095.1). Taxonomy (NCBI): domain Eukaryota; kingdom Metazoa; phylum Nematoda; class Chromadorea; order Chromadorida; family Chromadoridae; genus Ptycholaimellus; species Ptycholaimellus sp. GST1_10. The sequence continues at coordinate 34,105 of JASANA010002077.1, forward strand.
TTGTCAGCGGAAGTAGGAGAAGTGGGCTCGCGGTTTGGCGTCAGAGTCTCCTGAACCCAGCAGCTTCTCACTATGGCCTGCCCAAGGCGGCCATCCGAAGACAGCGGCCTCACACCACGTCCCGGACGCAGGACGATCAGCGTGTCCTGAAGGACAGCGCAGCTCGAGTGGCGGCCGATAGCAGCTCTGCTCAGTGGTGAAGGGATCCTGGTCTCGTTGCTGGAGC
>JASANA010002079.1:0-11019 GCA_030248095.1 Ptycholaimellus sp. GST1_10
GAGCATAAATTTTAGCATAATCATTTCATTGGTTTCGTCCATCTAAAACTCCATTGGTCATTCGATATGCGGCAATTCATGGCAAAAACCCTCTTCAGCGGAGAATTCTATTTCTTGTTTATCGTCAATTTTTGCATAATTTTTCTGCAACAAATGTTTAAAGTTCACTTTTTAATTAAACTTTTGAGTAATTTTTGAAATTTAGTACTTTTTAGGCCTCAAAAAAGGGAGAAAAGTACGTGCCTCATGATTTGATAGAAGATCTGATCATATTGCAAATTCCTGCAAAACTGTAATTTTACCTACCTAGTTTCAATTTGATTTTTGAGATTGTTCATTGCATACAATAATAATGTTCATTATATCTAAAAAATTCAACAATTTTTTTTTATTTAGTTTTAGCTGGAATTTCATTTTTTTTTAATTATTGTGACTTTTTCAGTTTTCTTTTTTAGTTACATTTTCAAAGATTTGTGTGTCTTTTGCTGCCAAAATTGCCGCCTGCTAACGAATGACGCAGTATAGTTTTTAGATGGACTAAACCAGTTAAATGATTATGCTAAAAATTAGCGCTCAATTTCAATTCAAAAACATGACTAACTGTGTTAATACTTGTCTATTTCTTTTTCGATGATCGAAAAATTCATAAGCTTCTCACGCTGTAGCATTTTAATTCGCAATACCTTGTTCACGTGGAAAAAGATTGACCAATTTCCCACAAGAGCAAGGTTAGGAGTTGCGCTACATGAACAAGGCTTCATCAAAATGGTGCTCAACAACGAAGCACCTTGCCAATTGGTGGGCCAATAGAACCGTAGCAATAATAACCTGAGCATCAATTTGAAATGAGGAGCACTAAACAAACGGAACATGTGAAAACTGCGCAGTTTTACTAAAACTAAACATTAGAATATGAAGTAGTGACGGAATTCGAACAAAATCGCTCTCAAAAACTTGAATTGATTAGGAAATTTCTCCATGTAACCTATAACACACAAATAATACCATCAGAAAGCTGAAACAATTTGCTAAAACATGTAATTCTTAAGAATTTTTTTCGATTTTCGCTTTTGTTCAAAAATGAGAACACTTCAAAGTTGGAGATGTCATGTTTTTTCCCATTTTCTGTTGGTTTTCGAAATATTTCTAAAATTCAAAGCCCTAAATCAAAATTTCACGATTTTCCTCATCGAGATCTCCTTTAAAGCTTTCAATTGATATATATATGTCCCTAGTTTTAACCAATATCCAAGGCGCTGAACCTCGTGACACGCGATCACCCAAAAACTCGATCACCCATTCATAACTAGGGCGCTGTCGCGCCCTAGGATAAAGCTAGAATGATAGACATATAGATAAACTGCAATTTTGATGAACCGTCGTTTTGATGAACTGTCGCTTTGATGAACCGTAGCATTGATGAACCGTCGTTTTAATGAACCGTCGTTTTGATGAACTGTCGTTTTGATGAGCCGTCGTGTAACAGATTGATACAATTTCTACAATTTACCCTAATTTTAATTAGTGGAGGTGAAAAGTTGTAAATAATTAACTCATCCATTTACCACACTCAACTAAACTTTGAATGAGTTGAAACTTTTTATGGTGCTGAAAAAAATGGTATTATAGTTTAAATCAGGCTGTCCAGTGCGCACCTATTGGCGATAGCTGATATTACCTAGTTCATTGTGTACATGTTCAGTACCAATGTCTAAGTTTGCGTTTTATTTAAATTCTGGCCCAACTCCTTAAAGAATGAATCACCTGGGCTGATATTAGCTGTCCTCCATAGAAAGTCCTCCTCTCTCCTTCCAAAAAGTGCTGAAGCATGCGATTGCTTCGCGATTGCTACAATGCTTGAAAAACAATTCAAATTTTCAATTTGCATCAGAACTATCTTGTATATCCTGGACTAGTTGGACAGGAGAGGGAGTCACTCTTTGTATTTGGGGGGGGGGGGTGGGAGCAAAGTTGACTGATAAACCGTTAAAACTCAAGGTGGATAGCTAACACCAGCCCTTAAACCACAAAACATACGCCTTATGACAGTCAGTAGTTGAAATTGAAAGACTGTCCATAAAGGGTGTTGATGGTGAAGGGGATGTCGTCAGGCTTGTAGCCCTGCTTCACTCCCGTGGCTGCAATCCATCCAGACTGAACAAAGCACAAAAGGTGGAGAAGCAAGGAGGCCAACCAGGCCCATTGATGGAGACGTAGTTGCCACTTTCCGGCTCCAGTAGTGTCCAGGGCAGTTGGGGGGTGCTGGGATCTCTGCCAATATTCTCCCTGCTCATGAGCTGCACACCTTCCCCGAACAGGTGAGACTCTACCCATTCTTCACAAACTGCGTCACAGCATCGGAGATGGTGGCCACCACTGCCTCGTCCTCAGCAGAGTCCGTGCCTGTCAAATAAGGCCTGTAACTAGCCAGGGTGGATAGGCGAGGGGCTGGATCTACGCGGGATGTAGCGAAGGCGGGCGGCAAAAGCGGTCGTGTTCACTCCAAAGAGGTAGGTAGGCCAGCTCTGCCACGTGACCGGCGCCTAGATTAGGCCTTTGCTTCACTGACTTCCCCTAAAAGGCTTAGTGAGGATGTGCTAACCGGCGTACCAGGGCATGCTGCCGTCGGGGGTCTGAGCGGAGAAGCCCTGCTGTGAGACGTAGTCGAAGGAGAGGAAGTAGGTGGGCACCCCCGCTGCCGCCTTCTTCAGCGCCTCCAGGAAGGTGAAGGCGGAGTAGGCTTGCGTGCTGATCTGCTGCAAAGGGCAGGACAGCTTCTTTTGGTCTCTTTGCTAGGGGCGGGTGAAGTGGTGCCTGGTTCTGGAGGAGGCACCAGGCGATGGCGTTCTCGGCAGGGTCGCTGATCTGGGCATCAATCTGCCCTCCCAACTCATCCATGTACTTGGCCGTCATCGCTGCCTCTGCCGCCTCAAAAAGGGATGCGGTCTGCTGGACTTTGGCCATGAACAGCTGAGCAGGCAATCTTTTTCTCGGTTTAGTTTGCTAGCATGTTTTCTCACACGGATTCCAATTTACTTCATTTCTCAGCACTAGCTAATTGTGATTTACTTTAGAAATTGGCAATTAGTTTAGATTGCAGGAAGTTCAATCAGATAGCTTTTCAGCAATATCTGATTGAACTCCCATGAGCAAAAACGATAGCGAGGCTCATATGAAGCAAAAGAACAGACCGCAGCATCGCCGTTGCCGACAGAAGCTGCGATGGGGGACAGGATCTCGATGTTCTTGATCAGTTTGGCCTTGCAGGCATCCTTGCTGGGCGTGCTCTTGGTGTCCAGGCCCATCGGGGTGTCGGCTGGAATGGAGGAGGTGGATAATTGATAAGCTTTGAGGGCAAAGAAAGGTGACCAAAGAAGAAGAACTCCTGGCCGCAGGAGCTGATGAGTAGCTTTTCTGCATTGCTTCGGTCAGACTCCACAATGGTGCCGGGGTACAGTGCCCACGGGTACACTCGACCTCGGAAGCCACCCACCGGGAACTCCTGCACAACATTAGAAATTTTCTGTTAGACAGCTGAGAAAGCATTCAACCAGTGATTGACCAAAAAATCATTGAACTTTGACCACAAGAATTCAGTTTTGGTACTAACCAAGCAACAATAGGCGCTGAAATGGAATTCCCGATACTGCTTCTGATTGTACGAAACATAAGCCGCAATCCATTTCTTATGGTTGAAATTGACACCTCCATCCATTTGGAGCACTAATTCCATTCATTACCAACCAGGGCCTTCTGACAAAATGGCATAACTGACCCCGTAGACGGTGCTCACAGCGGCCTCAATCTCTTCCGAGGTTAAACTGGCCAGGACTGCGGGATCGCAGGAGCCAGCAGCCCCGCACACCAGCTCTGTGAAGCGGTTGGAGCAGTCCGCGTCCCCGGCCTCCAGCGTCGGAATAGACATGATGATGGCACCCTTGAACAGGCCTACAAACCCAGTCTCTTCTCCTGCTACTTCTCCAGGAATACTGGCCATCAACCTTCAGCTGGCACAGCCCCATTGACCCACTGGGCCAGCGCAGCCCCGGCACTCTCGCCCAGAATCGTCACCTGCTCTGGGTCGCCGCCGAAGGCCGCAATCTCCTGCTGCACCTGGAAAGTCAGTGCCGAATTGGTGAGACCTATTTTTGCACACCCCAAAAGGTATCTAACGAATTTCAGAGCCTCCACGGCATCCAGCAGGCCGTAGTTGCCCAGATAGCCGTCCTCAGGACTGAACCACCAGCCTGGAAGGGAGAGGCTGAGAAATGGTGGCTGGGGAAGGAGGGAGGGCGAACCGAGAGGCCCCAGACGGTATTGGACGGTGACGAGGATGACGCCGCGGCTGACGATGTTCTCCATGTAGCCGTCGTCGATCTTGTACTCCCGCGGGCCGCCCACCATGAATCGGCCGCCGGGCAGGAAGACCAGCACCGGGAACTTGCTCTCTGTGCACCTCAACACCGCCTATATCGATTTAGGCTTTTCATCTGGAATCTCTTATGAGAGAGATGAGGGTATTGACAAATGCGATATTACTTAGGAGCATAGATGTTGAGGTAGAGGCAGTCCTCGCTGGCCGGGAAACTGCCGCCGGAGAAGAAGTCCAGACAGTGCGGGATGGCGGGGCCGTCTTTGGCTTTTACCTTGCCGCCGGGGAACTGGACTATCGGTTGCGGGGCCTCGAAGATTGATAATTTATTTATAAAACAAATTTCTTTGGGATTTTTTTCGATCAAAGCTATGATTTTTTTCTAAAAATGTCAATTCCTGCGCACTACCTTGAAACAAAGCGCTCCAACCGGCGGCTCAGCAAAGGGGATGCCCTCGAAGGAGCGATACTGGGCCCCACCAGCTCCCTCCACGATTCGGCCCACCACTTTGCCCCTGCTCGTGGACACCTTGGCCCCGTTGCCGGCCAAGGCAGCCCCGCTCTGCAGCAGCCGCCCCCTTTTGCTTCACCTGGCACAGCCATAGTAGAAAGCCGAGGTGTAGCGTAGTGTGTAGTTGGTGTAGTGTTCTGTCTTGCTTCGTAGTGTCTTGCATCGTCAAAGACTGCGACTGACCAGTGTGGAGCAGAGGAGGAGGAGGAGCATGTTGGAGATTCCGACGGGAGAGAGGTGCAGACCCAAAATGAGAAAGTGATGAGAGGAACGGCGATGGAACGGATTGCGGAGGGAGCACCAGCTTGACTGCCAGCAAATAAGCCGCATCTGTCAGTGCCACGCCAAATCACGAGCGGGAGCAGAAAATAGATTATTGCTTATGACGAAATACACATGACCCATTTTATGTCAATTTTAAGAAAATGCTATTCAAAGGCTTTTCAACCCAGCTCGGCTAAAATTTGTCAAAATATATTGATTAACTGTGAGCTTCAGAATAGTTGAATTTGTTCCAAACTTTCGGGAAAACTTGGCCTAAGTCTCAAGTTTATGTCTTGGAAAACAGCTTAAAAATGCTAATGCAGACATTTTGTTACCAGTTGAGTGAAGAGAGACCAAAAAATTGCTGTCAATAATGTCAATTCACAGTATTTCAATATATTTTGACAAAGTTTGGCCAAGCCGGGCTGTAAGAAAGTAAAAGCCAACCATTTCCTTGTTTCGCTTTTCGCAAAAAGCTCGGTGTCGCCAGTGCTGTGGGGGTAAAAAGGCAGGTGCAAGAGGAAATGCGTCTTTGAATGTTAGCACGTGTATGTTTTCTTGCCTCTTGAGCTCTTCGCCTGTTTATCAACGAAATTAAACACGGTAGCTGCGCAAAGAGCAAGGGTCAGGAAGTCTGCAATTGGGAATTAAGAGAGCTTTATTGAGAGGTTCAAAAGTTGGTTGCCCTAAAAATTTTGACCCCCTTTTTTATATTTTTTTTTCGAAACTAGGCATAATTCTAAGACTTTTGGTGGCCTATAAGCGTACAAAACTTGAAATTCGATTTTTGGAAAATTTTTGAAGTTTCAAAAATGACCAAAATTTTAATTCTACCACCTTCTATTCAATTCTATTCGAATTGTCTTGACGAGAAGAATATTTTGTTTTTACCAACTCTCTACGATCAAGTCCAAAAATGTAAATGTAATTGCCCCACAAGCAGTGATGGCTCCTTGTTAAAATACGTAACCAATAACGCGGAATTTTAATCGTTACTGGTTTGGTTTTGGAGTTTAGGCGGTAACCTATTTTTTCCCTGTTGGACTCACACGCATTGGTCGACACCAGAAATTTGCCATAACAAGTAAATCATAACCAGTAACGCGGAATATTAATCGTAACTGGTTTGGTTTTGGAGTTTAGGCGGTAACCTATTTTTAACCAGTTGGCTGAAAAATAACAAGGAGCTATCACTGCCCAGGCTGGCCCATTAGGGTTCATTTTTACCCGTTTGATGCGAACGCGATCCGGTTCGCACGGATCGCAACGAAAACGACAATGGATCGCACCCGGATCGCAGTGGATCGCTGGGCAATGTCGATCGCATGTGGATCGCGTGAGGCTCGTTTGGGACAGTCTAATTTCAAGTTACAAAATTTTTCTGTTTTACTTATGCAATTGCTCAAAATTACTGTCCAATGTTCCATGCATGTTATGTCGTGCTGTGTAGTGATTGGTTCAGTTGTGCTAGATGATAAAATTCAAAAAAAAATTCAAAAAATTTTCGAAAAATTTTCAAAATTTTCAAAATTTTCAAAAAATTTTCAAAAAATTTTTAAAATTTAAAAAAAATTTCGTCAGAGACGTTGAATACATGCTGAAAAAGAAGAAAAAAATAAGTGCCCTGTGGATCGCAACCGGTCGCAACCGGTTGCATTTTCTGAGAAACTCGTTTGATTTGAGTTGATAAGGATCGCATTCTAAAAAACCCCCGTTTTCGCCTCCACACGCGCTCCACAACCCGATCCATAATGTGGATCGGACAATGGGCCAGCCTGTACACTGCCCACAAGCAGATTTTACTAGTCGGGCAATTTCTTTGGCTTTACACTAGGGGAAACCGATATTTTTACAAGAAAAGAGCTTTCTTTCGCATCGAAACACTGCACAGCTAGTTCATAAACAGGCGACAATTTATGGCAGAAGACATACTCAGACATACAATTTATTCACCGCAATCACAGCTGACAGGATTAGAACGACGAGCAAATATGACATGACGACAAATATTCTGCTGCGTGCTTAGGCAATCATGATCAACAGCAGCAACAAGAGGCCAGCAGTGGAGATGAGGTTGCAGGCTGCAGCATTGATGCACCTCTCACCGCCTCCATCACCTCCAGTGGTCGGAATAGCAGCATTGCAGAGGCTGCTCCGACAGGTGCACGACTGGACGGGGCCTTGCTTTTGGACGCAGCCGTTTTCGCCCGCCATCTCTCGGCCATAGCAACCAGCAATGTACACTCCTCCTGCAAAAGAAGCTTTAGGCTAATCTCGCTCCCTGGCATGTTGATTCCCTTTCTCCGGGTCTCTATCAAATAGCTTCCTGTCATCTGGACTCATATTATTTGGTGACAGATTTGAAACTTAGAATATTCCCGCAATTTTTGCGCAAAAACATGAGAATGGTGCCTTAATATTTGTTTTTGTTTGTTTTAAAGCAAACAACTCAAAAACGGCATAAAGTGGCAAACAATAAATTCAATTTGCAATTTTCTGCTGTTTTTACAGTCAATCATTACACAATGACAGGTGTTACAAACATGATCATAAATCCATCAGATTAAATCGGTTTGGGATAACAATTTTCTTTACCAGCACGATAGTTTCGAATCTCGGCTCAGGCTTCTTTTTTGTACATTTTTTCCTATGGTTTAAGTACTTGGTCAGAGAGCTTTATTTTAGGCTTGCCTATGGTAGCAGTTATGTTACCACTGCCTTGGATGTAGCAGGCCTCCACATGCGGCCCAAAGCAGACGGCATCTCGACTCTCGTTCAAACGCCGGCGGCTTACAAATGATTTGGCGAAACAGGCCAGTCCACAACCTCAAATATTCGCCTTTAACGCAGCGGGCACAAACTCTATTTGCTTCTCATGGAAGCTGAGACCCCTGCCGCATCAGAGACTCATTTCATTCCTGTCAATTGAAAAGTGAGCATAAAACAAACATCATTTTAAAGGGAAAACACCATGGGTTGACACCATCACCGATTCCTCTCATATTTTTTTCATTGATAGGTGTTACCATTGTAAGCTTGCAAGGGTATAACGTTTTGGCTGAAAGCTTTTCAAACTGGAATGAAAAATCCTCAATTTTTCCTATGCTACAACATGTAAAGGGGCTCTAGGAGGCACAAAAAAATTCATAACTCTAAAATGCAGAATCCTCCGCATTACTCCGCATAACACAACTTGAATTTATTGAAAAGTCACCAGAAAAAATATATTGGGGGTCCAAAACGGTGCGCATAGTTGCGCGTGGCCCAAAAACTGGCAAAAATGGTCATTTTTGATGATGTTTTGAGGTTTTTCCTATTTTCATAATTTTTAATTTTTTTCGCAATCGGGACCCCGATTTTCGAAAGAAATGCCCCAATATTGACCCATAATCATAAAATTAGTCGATCATAATAAAATATTTTTTCATGATTATTAACCCCATTAAAAATGCCTAAAATTATTTAAATAATATGGACTAATTTTTATGATTATGGGTCAATTTTGGGGCGTATATTTCAAAAATCGGAGTCCCGATTGCAAAAAACATTTGAAATTATGAAAATATAGGAAAAACCTCCAAAAATCGTCAAAAATGACTATTTTTGCCAGTTTTTGGGCCACGCGCAACTATGCGCACCGTTTTGGACCCCCAATATATTTTTTCTGGTGGGTTTTCAATAAATACAAGTTGTATTATGCGGAGTAATGCGGAGGATTCTGCATTTTAGAGTTATGAATTTTTAATCAGCCCTCCCTATGCTACAACACAGGAAATTTGGGAATTTTTTTCTCAAAACTTTTGGTTAAAAATGAAAAATCCTAGGGCGCGACAGCGCCCTAGTTATGAATGGGTGATCGAGTTTTTGAGTGGTTGCATGTCCCGAGGTTCAGCGCCTTGGATATTGAATGAAACCTATGACATTTATGTATCAATCGAAAGCTCTCAATGAGATCTCGATGACGAAAATCCTGAAATTTTGATTTTGGCCTTAGAATTTTTGAAATATCCAATAAACCTCCAAAAAACGTTCAAAACCAGGACATTGCAAATTTTGAAGTGTTCTCATTTAAGAACAAAAGTGAAATTCAAAAATCGAAGAATTACGTGTTTTAGGAAATTTTCTGGTCCATCTGGTGATTTATTTGGTATTATAAGTTTTCTGGCAAAATTTCTCAATCAATTCACGTTTGTGAAAGAGATCTTGCTCGATTTTGTCATCTACCCATTTACCTAATGTTTCAATGCAGCTAAACTGCGCAGTTTTACATGTTCAGCTCCCCTCATTTTAAATTGATGCTCAGGTTGTCATAGGACTGAGCTCCATCTAAGCCTGTGCAAGGCCATTTCCTGGGGCGCGACAGCAAGATTTAAATGGTTGCTTTCATAAAATCGAATTGAATGTGAATGAATTCTTGGAGGAACTCTAAGAAATTCTCCGATTGGCAAAATTCTTAATGACTGTATGAAGCCTTGTTCATGTGGCAATAAAATATGTCTTCCACTGTGGAAGTTCCACATGGCCAAGATCTGGACAAGACTAAAGTGCTACAGCATGTGCAGCTTATGAATTGGCAATCATCAAAAAGAACTAGACTAGTTGTGACAAAATCGTGATAAATTTTGATTTAAATTATGAACCACTTTGAGTAAAAATTTTAACAGGCTCATTTACAAAATCCACTGATCATTCATAAGCAGGCGGCAATTTTGGCACAAAGAGGACAAAAATTAGTGAAAAATAAAATAGAAAATATAACTGCTAAAATAAAAAACATGTGTTAAAATGTAATTAAATGTATTGAAGCTAAATCGAAGAAATTTTTCTTAATTTTCGGGCATGATGAAATTTTAAATTTACTAAACGAGGCATAACAAAATAAAACAAATACAAATTGAAATTGCAATTTAATCAAAATTAGCTAAATTTGGTTGGAATTTGCAATATAATCAATTTTTTGATTTTAATCTGATCATGCATCAACTTTGACATGTTTTATTCTGTAAGAGGCTTAAAAATAATTTAGTAAAGTTCGCAAAAAACTTATCATTTGAGCAAGAAGTGAAGACAGAACAAAAACTGGAATAATCTAGGTGACAGGGTTTCTGCCATAAATTGCCGCCTGCTTATGAATGATCAGTGGATTTTGGAAATGACCCTGTTAAAATTTTTACTCAAAGTGGTTCATAATTTAAATCAAAATTTATCACGATTTTGTCACAACTAGTCTAGTTTTTTTTGATGATTGCCAATTCATAAGCTGCACATGTGTAGCACTTTAGTCTTGTCTAAATATGCTTGCAAGCTTTCTTTGATGCCCCCTGACTTGGAAAAAAATTTCATCAAAATTCAAGGGGGTGTCAATTAGGTCGTTTGTCCTTTAACGGAGATGGCTCATTCTCCGTTGAGAATGAACTAGTGACTTCTAAACTTGCAAAATATTGGACTCCTCTTAACTGCCTTCCTTTGTGCTGCTTGCAAGATTGCTTGCCACTGGGTGCATACCAGAGTCCGGTGGGCCAGGGCGAGGTCCGTTGCAGTAGTCGCCGCGACAGATGCAGACTGTGTTGAGCTCCCGATCGGTCTTGCAGCCTTCCTCCGGCAAGTCCGTCTGAGGTTGGTAGCTCTGGCAGAAGTACTGGTGCACCACCTTCCCGCCCACTGCAGGAGACGCCTTCCATTCTGTTTGTGGCTGACTGAGCAAGAGTATTTTCCTAGGGCGCGACAGCGCCCTAGTTATGAATGGGCGATCGAGTTTTTGGGTGGTTGCATGTCACGGCCTTGAGCTCCTTGGATATTGGTTAAAACTATAGACATATGCATATCGATCGAAAGCTCTTATGCTGCTGCAGATGACGAAAATCTTGAAATT
>JASANA010002081.1:0-12993 GCA_030248095.1 Ptycholaimellus sp. GST1_10
GGCTGGTAGTTGGTCAGGACCGGCATGGCGGTGGTGGTGTGCGGAGAGCGAAGGCCGGAACTGGCGCCTGAGGTCTGAGCTTGCTCCTGACGTCCGTCTCCCCCAGCGGCGTGGCGGGGCTCCGGCGGCGTCGGTCTCCCGGTCCTCCTCCGTGTCCGGCGCAGGCGGGGCTGGGTGACGGCCTGGGCGGGTCTCCCGACGCCGGCTGGGGCCGGGTCGCCCTCGTCCTCGCTCCCGGGGGTCGCTGTACTGGGGAAAGCGACGTCGTCCACGTAGCGTCCCAGATGATCGGCTGGGCCAGGGCCTCCCCGGCCTGGGCGCCGTAGTAGGGGCGCTTGGATGGCGGCGGGGTTGGAGAGCGGAGAGAGGCGGGGCCGGACGGCGATGGCCGGCTAGCGAGTGGTGCCCCGAACGACGCTCCTCCGGTCCTCCGGCCTCCTCACACGAGTCGTAGCCGTCCACTGGAGCCTGTGACGTAGCTGCGGCCAGGCCCAGGGACTGCTGTTCGTCGATGACGCGGACGTCCTCGGCCCATGGAGACGAAGGCGAGGCGCGTCCTGCGAGGTCGACTGCTCCGCCGCTTGTCGTCGTCGCCACTCGGACTCTCGGAATCCCGCCCAGGTGCTCGTTCCTGGGTGAAGAGCTCGTTGGAGATGCCAGTAGGCCAGGAGGCGAGAAGAGCCGTCCCTGGCGCTGGCCGGGCTCGGACGTCGCCGGCTCCTCCGCCGTCTCCCCGTGCTCCGTCTGCGTCTCCACCCGGCCCTCCAAGTCCAATTCTCTCGTGCTCAAGGTTGAGGATAGAGCCTTCTGTGGAGAGGTTGGTGGTCGGCGCGGAGGTGGCCTGGCCGTGGGCAGGGCTGCCGGCGGGGAAGGCAGAGGCGATGCGGATGCCGGCAGGAGGCTGCGGGGCTGCTCCAGCGAGGCGTCCAACGTCAGCGGCTGTGAGTCCGGTCTCGCGTCGCTGCCGGAGCTCCCGGCCTGCACGCTGCTGGGCCAGGAGTGCCGAGGGAAAGGTGCCTCCCTCCACCGGCGCCGCGATGAAGGGCTCCAGATGGGCACGCTCTGCCGCTCCTAGCAGGTGAGGCGGCACCGTCAGTCCCAGCACCCCTCGCTCCACTTGGTCCGCGATGCGGGTGTAGTAGGCCTGGTAGAGTTGGAGACGATCCGGGTCTGGACGAGGAAGGCCCCGACGCGGAGGTGGAGGGCCGGGGGAAGGCGAAGGGCGGCGAGGCGGAGCGGAGTGGTCGTGGTCGTCCTCCTCGCCCGACGCCGCCTCCTCACCCACCGGCGCCTGGCTGGCCGGGCGCTGCTCTGTGTCCATGTCCTCCGGAGACTCTCGCTGCTCTCGCTCCGCCTCCTCCTCAACGAGTAGAGGGAAGAGAAAGCGGTTGGGAGAGAACCCGCCGAGAGTAGCCAGGCGACGACAGAGGCCTTGCTGGTGGAGTTGATGGAGAGCTGGGCGAGGGCGAAGGCCATGGCGATCCTGGCAGGGCAGGCAGACCCAGCGCACCGCGCGTCCCGTACGTCTCGTCTCCGTGTCCCCAGCCTGCCAGCCCATCGTAGGAAGAGCTCCTGCAGGGGCCCAGGCAGCATCTTCTCCTCGACGGCACCAGACGGAGTCGCAGTTGGCGCAGCGGACCTTGTTCTGCGTGTGGTTGTTGGGTGCGGGGCAGGAGGCTGAGCAGGCCTGGGCGGACTTGAAGTAGGAGGCGTTGTTGTGCGTGGGGTTGTAGGGGTAGGCGCAAAGGGGTGTGGCGGGGGACGCGCAGTTGTCCTGCGTGGCGGGAGCCCGGGCGGGGGTCTGGTGGCGGGAAGAGTTGGGGGGAGGGTTTGAAGGAGGGTTGGCGGGAGGGTTTGAACGGCGTGGGAGGCGAGAGGCGGGAAGGGTGTGTGTGGGCTCAGAGGGGGGCAGGGGAGTGTCTGGAGACTGGCGGGGGGCGGGGCTGGACATGACGAAATGGGACTGTGTGCTCAACTCTGCCACGGCGTAAAGTGCACGACTGGGCAAGAGTAGAGCAGCACAGGGGGGGAGAAGGAGAGGATGATGGAGACGGGAAGGATGAGGAAGCGAGAGAGGAGGAGAAGGGAGGGGATAGCCTTGAGGGAGTCCGAGAAGCGGAAGATCGGTGCCTCGAAGGGGAAGAGGTGCACACTGGAGTCGTCCCGTCCGCTGGCGTAGTGGGCGGCGGGGTTGTCCAGGTGCAGGCGAGGCGGGGTCCAGCAAGCGTCCCAGTCCAGGCTAGCGGAGGCGCTGGAGGGAGGCTTGGAGGAAGCGGAGATCTGGGCAGGGGCTCCAAACTGAAGGGCCGGAAGACGTCGGCTCTGCAGCGGTTGCGAGAGAGGGCGTAGTCAAAGCGGAGGACGAAGGCGATGCCGGGGATGGCGTTCTCCTTGCCCTAGTTGTCCAGCTTCTCCATGCTGCTGACGTGCGAGATGCCCACCACCTCCAGGGTCTCTTTACTGAACCGAACCAAAAAGCAGAAGTGAAGGGCAAGGCAGGAGGAGGAGAGAGAGGGGGTTGAAGGGCAGTGGGGGGAATGCGAGGCTGGGGCGGCTCTTGCCACGGCATGCTGGACGCGGCTACGGTCACGCAGGGGGAGCAACATGTCTACCAGCCCAAACTCCCCACTTGCGCCATCTACATGGGCCCTTGCTAGCGGTCATTTTCAAATTTTATCTGAACAGAATAACTGCCCGTTACGAATGCAGGTAGCTTTTCAAGATGCGCTAAATGTGGTTTTGTTTGCCAAAGTGCTTGCTTGGGCTGTGAATGCATACCAAGGAAAGCGAAGCTTGACCTTTGCTGTGTAGCACACTCTTTTGGACGTTTCTGTCTGCTTTGCCGGATCCCTATCATTTTTTGTTGAATGGCATTTATTTATTTATTTAATGCTAGGCAAGAAAAAAAAAAAAAAATTAAGATTTGAGATGTGTGGCCCCCAGAAAAATGAAACCTTTTTCTAATTGGGGTTGAATTAGAAATTAAACATGCAATGCTATGGGGGGGGCGTAGGGGGCGCGCCTTGGGGTATAATTGGGGGCACGTTTTGGGTAGTTATCACTACGTTGTGGGGGGGGGGGGGGGGGGGGCGGCTCCGGAAGCCACCCCCCCCACCCGGCTGGCTAGATTTCTCGTCCCGTGGACGAGGAAATGCCTAGAAAAAAAAAAAACCACGTGGGGTTCTTGGGGAGGGGGAGGGGGGGGGGGGGGGGGTGGTTGTCGGGTTCGCTCCCCTCCCCCCCCCCCCCCCCCCCCGACTGGGGGGGGGGGCGGGGGACGGCCACCCTGGTACGCAGCACACAGTCAACTTTCTACCCCACACCTAACCCTTGGGGGAGGGGGAGAGAGCCGGCGGCCGGCAGAATGGGCGGGGGGGGGGGAGGGGGGGGCAAGGCTGGCTGTAGAGGGCCCTGCCCCCCCTCCCCCCCTCCTCCCCTGTCCCCGGGGGTGGGCCGGGGAGGAGCCTGGGGGGGCGGGCCGTGGGGGGGTGGGAGGTTGGCTTGGATGACAGTGCATCCAATGGCCTTGGCTGTGATCAGGACGGGCTTCACGAAGCAGCTGGTGAACCCATTCTCGTCCACCATGTCATAGGGGTTGAACCCCCACCGGTCGATCGTTGCCGCCGCCTGTCTGGCCGCCTGCTTCAGCTGCAAGCCTTTGGTTTGTCATCTTCTAAAATTAGGAAGGTGTAGTGGAACAACTGGTCCTTTGGGACCCGTGTGCTCGATGTTGGAGAGGAGCCAGCGGAGGGAGGAGCCATGGAAGTTGATGGGCTGGGCATTGTTGGGGCACCAGAGCTCGTTGCCAGTCATCAGGCGCTGGATGTGCCACGCCAGCCGCTTTGTGCAGGCCTTCTCGCAGGTCAGGTCCTTTAGGAGGCCTGCTTCTTCCTCCTCGGATAGTGGGCCTAAGTTGGCCTGCTGACATGCCTTTCAAGAGTGGCGTAGACAGATACATGCAAAATGGTGATTGGGGAACCTTGAGGGCATGGAGGTGGACTTTGTTGTTGTGATGGAGGCACATGGCCATGTCCCAACTGATGGCCTTGCCGGACACCAGATCGAAGTACTGGCCGCAGATGAGGCCATGGGAGAGCAGGCGCATGCCCGCCCTTTGAGCGTCGTTGCCATCCATCACCGGCGGAAATTCCAGGTCTGCTAATTGCTTTTGCATTTATCTTGACTAGGGTTAGGCAACCGATAACCTTGGGTGGTTGCTGGTCAGCGGGCGTCGAGGACGTGGAAGGTGAGCATCTCCTCGAGTCTTGGCAGGGTCTCTGCGAAAGGGAGAGGCGGAGCTGCCTCAGGCCACATGGCCTGGGCGGGTTGCATAGGGGACAGTGGAATTGGGTGAGCCATTGCCTGGGGTCTTGATGTAGTTGATGGGTATGAGAGGCACAAGCAGTTGTTAGCGCAGGATTGGTCAGCCTTAGACTGCGACCAATCCTGGCACTACAACAGAGCTTGGGCTCCCCAGTGCAGTAGGGAGCGGGAATGGGAACACCAGGCTTCCGCGCCCCTTTTATGAGATACACTGCTTAGCTTATGAGACACAACAAGTAATCGTTTGATCTTTGCTGAGAAACCGATTGTTTAGTCTCTCCGTTTCTCTGACTGTTCTTGGGTGTTTGGGTTAAACACTAGCGATAGCTTAGCGGAATATAATAATTTATATCCTTTTTTATTAAATTTGGGTACAATTTTTCTTGGCGAAAATTCATGGCTTACATCGCTTGAAATGCAAATACCTGCTTACTTGGCTCATACATGAAACATCATGCAAGTCATTTTACGAAGAATGTTGCCTCACTGCGAAAGTTTACTTTTCTTGCAAAATTGAGGATGTGGTTTGAAAAACCGATGGACAAACTCACTTTGCTGTTCGCATCGTTTTTTTATTGACTGGGTTTTAGAACTGATATTGTTGCTGGCACCAGCTGACTTTCATAAATTTGCCATACGAAACATCAACGAGAAGGCTAGTGGTAGGATTTGTACAGACTTTGATTTGAGAGGGGGATGAGTTGCGGCAGTTTCACCTGCCTTGCAACTTAATTTATTATACCCAGCTATTCTTTGCGATAACGGCATGCAAAGGCAAACTGAGCTTGAGGTTTATCAACGCAAGATGAACTGCCAAATTTTTGCATGCTTTTCTAGCACTGCACCCATAACGAGTTTTTGTTTGAGTGAAGAATGTTTGAAGTTTTAGCTTTTGAGAGCTTTTCTTCTGCAGCTCATTTTCTGACTGCATTTTTCTTTTGTGAACGTGAAAGACTCATTGTTTAGATTACAAACCTCGCACAGATACTGATTGAGGCATTTTCTTGCGCTATAGCGGCCTTTCAGGTCTTTTCAATGCATCTATTTTATTTGTTTATTGGGGTCTCTCTTTCTCTCTCTCAACTCATCTGGAACCACATGCATCCCCCCACATGTCAACGTGCACACAGAGAGCTTACTTGCCAGCTTGTGTGTGCGCTACTCATAGCGTCTAGACCTCATTCATCTACCTCCTCCAGGAACTCCTCCACTTCATCCTCCTCATCCTCATGGCAGTCCCATGGGTCGATTGTGACACCGACTGCTTCTTCCTTCACCTCCTCTTCGGGCTCAGGCTCTGCTTCCATCAGATAGCTTACCTGACGCTGGAATCTCACTCTATTCCCACCTCCTCTTTGCTGGGAGGTTTGTGGCTGCTGCCCTCTGCTTGAGTGTTGGCCTCTGGTCATTAGGTGCTATCCTGAGCCTGTGCTACCCCGAGCGCATTGCGAGCGCTCTTGAAAGTGGGGCGTGAATCAAATCACTTTTGGCACAAATTCCGAGCAAGGATCATCAGTTTCACCCTTCACCATTGTCACAAAATCCTTTAGGGCCCAGCAGTTTGTCGGCAAATGGCCTTTTCTGTGACACCAGAAACAAGTTTTAGCCTCAGCAGTAGGGGTGTTTGAGCAAGTCTTCATGGGATTAGTGGATCCAGTCGCCGGTTTGCCTTGCCCCCGGCCTCTTTGTGACCAACGGACTCTTCCTCGGCCTTGCCCTTGTTCCATAGCAAGAGCCTCTGAACCTTCTTCTGGCTGAGCATCTAATTCTTGCTGACCGAAAACGAAACTGAGCTGATTGACTGCTTGCTGGGTGCCGAAAAGATCCTCGCTTCTCTTAGCATCCACTGCACACTGAGCTGTGGTGGCCGGTGCTGGCCTTTGTTCAGCAGCGCAAACCGCAGTTCATGGCAGATTCCGCCCAGAAAGAATTGCCTTAGCAGCACCTCCTGCGTATTTATTGGGAAAGCAGCATTGACTGGGAAACGCTGTTTGACCACTTTTCAAAGTCTTGCCAGGAAAGGCATGACTTTCTCCCCAGGCTGCTGGACAATGCCTTCGCAGACTGACAGTCTAGTGACTTCCGGGGAGCTATTGAAAGTCACCACTAAGGTATCCCTGATTATGTCATAGCCCTTTTTTTCCCCTGATCAGTGTCTGGCAAGCCTCTGTAAGCATCCAGCGCAGGTCCCTCCAAATAGGGAACAATGAGAGTGGTCCAGGTGTCCTCTTTCTGGCCTTTTGCGCATGCAATTTCTGTGAACCGGGTCAGCCATTGTGTGGCATAACCATCTCCTTCATAGGCTTTCAGTCCCATGAGGTGATATTGGATGGGCGTGCGGCCCAGAGGATCATTGTTTTCGATCCCAGTTTCTGGCATTTCAGTCTTTGCGGACTTCAGCTCGCTTCGGCGTACAGCCAGAAGGCAAGGCAAGAAAAGAGGGAAGGGAGTGGAGAGAAGGGAGGAAGGGACGGGAGAAGGGGGGCCAGGAGGCAAGAGTGAGCTTCAAGTCGCTCGGAGTTCCCAGGACTAGCTGCAATCCCCACAGCAGAGCCAGGTCGCCAGGGGCTCTCACTACCCTATCCTGGATGCCGCTGCGCAAGGGAGAGGACTAGGCCTGTAGAATCGGAACCAATTGTAAGGTCTGTAGTGCGGTTACATGGGCAGGGAGCAGCAGGTTTACCATGAGGAAGCAAGAGTAGAGAGTGATCTCAGGCAGAGAAGCAAGGCACCAGCGCAGCCTTGTTGTGGCTGCACTCCAGACGAGAGTCATGTGCCTCATATATATATATATATATATATATATATATATATATATATATATATATATTTTTTTTTTTATATATATATATATATATATATATATATATATATATATATATATATATATATATGCGGAAAGACGGACACAAAAATGGGGTTACTGCTTAAGCTGGCCTTGGCCGCCCGCCGCTTTGGGCAGGGCGCCAGAGCTCCTCCGGCCTCCGGGCATGGGTGCTACGGCCCCTATGCTTTGCCTAGCATGCTTTGCATGCTAGGCTATGCTCCGGGGCCTCCGCACCCATGCCCTCCGGCCTCCGGAGATCTGACTGCCCTGCCCTCCGCGGCAGATGGCCTTTGGCCACACAAAAATGGAGGAGCTATGATGTTTCAAAGTCAAAAAATGCTCAAAAATGGCAAAAATGCAAATGTTTTTGATTATTTCATGTCTTTAACATTTCCCATGCATGGATAACCCCAAAAAATATTGAATAATTCATCGAGACTGATTCATAGAGCTATCACATGTCAGGATAAGTAAAGAATCCAGGTGGCGCTGAGACCCCTCCCAAAATGGTATCACACGTATTATATAAGATA
Source organism: Ptycholaimellus sp. GST1_10 (assembly GCA_030248095.1). Lineage (NCBI taxonomy): Eukaryota > Metazoa > Nematoda > Chromadorea > Chromadorida > Chromadoridae > Ptycholaimellus > Ptycholaimellus sp. GST1_10. The sequence continues at coordinate 7,684 of JASANA010002081.1, forward strand.
TATCAGGACAAAAGTTTAGTAACCTCTATAGACCGCAGAGCGGCCCTTTGGGCCGCTCCGTGGTCAAAAAGGTCAAAAACGTCTCTTAAGTTATTTGGTAACTAAAAATTGTGGATGTTTGCTTTGCGGTCACATATTGCGCTTTGTGCTATTATACTTGTTTGATTCACAATCCATATATCCCATTTCCAAATCTGTTCTTACTTTTAAAAATGATGGTGTAATCACAGACTTTTCCTTTTGAGTGACAAACTTTAATGCATGCCAATACCATCAGTAAGTAGTAGCAGCTGAATGGCTGATAATTGTACAGAAGACTTTGGTTTTTCTGATTTGCAAGTCTTACATGCCAGTGCTTTTGAAATTGGTTAAAAAACCACAAACTCCTCTTTTACGTTCACTCTTGAAACAAAACTGTTCCATAATATTTGGCATCTGCTACAAGTGAATGTGGAAGGGGGTATGCTCTGCGTTCATCTATTGCGCTTTGCCCCATATGCTTGTTAATTCTCTAGGTGCTTCCTATGCTGAGAAAAAGCCTCAAAAATGTATCCACCTTTAAACAATTTCTATGGTTATGTAGCAGTCTGGCTGGACTGACCAAAAGCACAGAAATGGCTAACGGGTGGGTGTACGTTGGAGGCTGTTGCTCAACACAGGCAACACGCTGAGAGATAAAGATCCTTAGGCCTAAATTGTGTTAAATTTTGAGCTCAAAAGCTTTTACTCTGCCAGATAAATCACGTCATAAATGAATTAAAATTGATGAAATAATGAAATTGTGATTTTCGGAGTTACTTTGCTAAACTGCATTTTTCTCCAGTTTGACTTATTGAAAGATTCTGCGAATTTATGCTCAAACTAAACGAGGTTGGGCCTGCTGTCCGTAAATATTTCCCTTATCTAACTTTTACTGGACAGGAGATATTTTGAATCAAATGTTGACAACTTTTGCACGGTGTACCCAGTAGTGCGCGAAGGGCATGCGAAGGGCCTTCACAATCCCAGCGAACAGATGTTTCCCTTTGCTCTGGGCGCACACAAACCCCCAGGGATCGGCACACATCCGCCCTTCCCTTCCCAACCGTATGTTTTCCTCCTATTACACTTAATAAACTTTTCTTCTCGCCTGGAACAATCAATCTTTGTCCCCTGGCCACAAATGGAAGCGCGCACAAGCTATTGGCCAGTTCACTTTCTGCTGGCTTAATTTGTTTTGCCAGCCATCCGCAGCTGCGTAGGTGAAGACTACCTTTCTTATCTCGTCGAGCTTTGCCTTCATTTCTTACTGGCCTAGCCGCTGGCAGTGGGATTTTCAATTCGGCTGAGTTCGCCAGTAAGTGAATCGTGAGAGAGTGGATCAGGTCTGGTTCGACGCTAGAGCTTTTCACTTTCCAGGCTACCGTTCATTTTGCTCTGTATGTTTATGCCGATTTCACAAAAAGATGACAATCGATTTTGAAATTATTGCTTTATTGCTTTCGCTAAGAAAGGAAAATAGCAAAATGGAAAACAGCTTTTTTATGAATTAATTGCTATGAAGTTCTTCTTTGATAGCTAGCAAGAACAAAAATAACAATTATATGACGCAAAGCGCAAAAGGTGACCGCGGAGCACTTCCACCTTCATGCGTAGCAAAACTGAAAATTAAGGAATCTTTTTGTCATTATGTCACTCAAAATGGCAAGTTTGTGGTTTCTCAACCATGTTTGAAAGTAAGCACCGATTTGGAACCGCCATTTATGACTTGTGAACTTGTGAATCAAAAAACTAAGTCTTCTGAATAACAGTGCTACAGCACAAAAACTGTATATAGCCTTTTTTTAGCCTTTCTACCCAACAAAGTAAGGTTTCAACTGCTTGGATGCGCCGCTCAGCATCATAGTTGGACCTTGCCCATCTGTCACCTTATCTTGGCCTATTTAGCTGACCCCTTTTGCTCCCCTCAAGCCAGTTGACAATGTAGAAAAGAAATGGAAGGAATGGCGGCCTCGGTGGCGTACATAACGCTACACATGCTCACCAACACCCACAGCTTCTTGATGAAGCTCAGCTCCTATCGCATCGCCCACATCGACCTACCCACCAAGCCTTTCAACGGCTATGTTACAGACTGCCCTACCTCCTCCACCCTCAAAATAGAGTGGGATAGCACAGCACTTGGTAGCAGATTTGTCGGGTTCGGGCTTCTCAGCTAGGACCCCTGCAATTGACCTTCTCAGCTAAGACCCCTGCGCAGGGAAAGGACACTGTTCAACGAATTCGTTTGAAGGTAGAGGACGAGCGTTTTTTCGTTTACCCTGCGCCAAACCCTATTGTCGATGTTGATGGGCCTGTGCTAATTGTGCCTTCCAAATCAAGAAAGCCTTCAAGGAAAAGATTAGAATTCCATTTCAACGTTTGAAATCTACAAATGTGACTTTTTTCAGTGTCTTTTTGTTTTTGCAGGCCAGTTTTGACTGCGCCTTTAGCTTGTCTGCTGCAAGAGCTAGCATTGATCAACAGCCTGCAGTGAGACCGGCCTATCAGGCCTAGCCTGCAGAGAGCCTAAGGCCACTTGCCTCCGCTCTCTTGTCCCCGCCCCCTGCAGGAGGCACTGATGTCCCCTGCAGGAGGCACCTCAATCTATGTCATTCATCGTGATCTCGCCCCATACTTTGTGCAGTTCATGGACTCCAGGCGCTCAACCACAGCTCCGCCCAGGTTTTGCCTTGCCTTGCTCTTGATCAAGTGATAATATGAATGATGATGATAATATGATGAATATTATTATATAATGGGGTGAATACTTTTGCCCCCAGGATAAGTCAAGGGCAGCAGTTCAAAATTTCCCCATTCAAATTTTGATGAGAACGTAGCCTAAAAAGTCTGGGATAAAAGTCTTAACTATACCGCTGCCAATTAAAACAAGATATTTAAATCTTTCACCACTAATCAAATGCATCCAAAAAAATTGAAAGAAAAAAATGAGCAATTAAAATAGGGAAAAATTGGCAGGCTGGCAGAGGCAGTGTTTCTGATTTCGGGAATCTTTAGAGAATAAATAAGAATGAAAATATGGAATGTCCAAAATTACGGAATAAATAAGAATGAAAATAAACGCTGCTCAAAATTAGAGTTGAAAATGAGAATAAATATATATTTTATAACGTTAAAAAATATGGCTTAAAAATATAGCATAGAATAAGAATAAAATATGTGATTTTTATGAAATCAAAATAAGGTGTATTTTATTATTTCATATTCCCTATGCGGTATTCTTATTTTTTAACGATTTTTTTAATTTTATAAACCTTATAAAATTGAAAATCTTTATTAAGGCCAGGTTATAAATGGCCTTCTACACTGCTACCAATCAAATTTCGGATAAGATGCAAAAACGCAACAGCCAGTAGAGAAGGCTGATTGATGTCCTCACCCCATCTGTTCTCATTTACAAGCCTTAGCCGCCAGCGTTCTGTCCTCAATCCCTCGAAACTCTGCTCAAAATTCCCTTTTCGAATGACGTTTGAATCATGCAAAAAGCTTCAGTAGAACTCGAGTTATGATTTTTTGCTGATTTGGGTCGACATAATGTCGGGTCGACATATTGTCGGGTCGACATAATGTCGGGTCGACATAATGTCGGGTCGACATAATGTCGGGTCGACATAATGTTGGGTCGACATAATGTCGGCCCGACAATATGGCGACCCGACATTATGTCGACCCAAATCAAAAAATAGTCATAACTCGAGTTCTACTGAAGCTTTTTGCATGATTCAAACGCCATTCGAAAGGGAATTTTGTGTAGAATTTAGATGGGGTGAGGACATCAATCAGCCTTCTCCATCTGGACTTGGTCTTCTGTCCTCATCGATCAGCCTTCTCTACCAGCTGTCTGACTACACCTACACTTGACCTTCTGCCCTCATCGATCAGCCTTCTCTACCAGCATTCATCAGCGTTCAGCTTTCTCCAGCTAGCCTTCTGTTCTCATTTACAAGCCTTAGCCGCCAACGTTCTGTCCTCAATCCCTCGAAACTCTGCTCAAAATTCCCTTTCGAATGACGTTTGAATCATGCAAAAAGCTTCAGTAGAACTGGAGTTATGATTTTTTGCTGATTTGGGTCAACATAATGTCGGGTCGACATATTGTCGGGTCGACATAATGTCGGGTCGACATAATGTCGGGTCGACATAATGTCGGGTCGACATAATGTCGGGTCGACATAATGTCGGCCCGAAATATGGCGACCCGACATTATGTCGACCCAAATCAAAAAATAGTCATAACTCGAGTTCTACTGAAGATTTTTGCATGATTCAAACGCCATTCGAAAGGGAATTTTGTGTAGAATTTAGATGGGGTGAGGACATCAATCAGCCTTCTCCATCTGGACTTGGTCTTCTGTCCTCATCGATCAGCCTTCTCTACCAGCTGTCAGACTTCTCAACTTACACTGGCCTTCTGCCCTCATCGATCAGCCTTCTCTACCAGCACCAGAACTGCTTCCACTGCAGCTTCGACGATGCCTCTACAGCCCAGTTCTCCAGCCACATTCACATTAACAGGAGCTGAATCTGCGAGGGAGCCAGAGGAAGAGAAGCAGCAGTCAGTCCACCAGCACCAGAACTGCCTCCACTGCAGCTTTGACGATGCCCTCATCGATCAGCCTTCTCTACCACCTCTCAGTCTTCTCCATCTGGACTTGGTTTTGTCTCCTCATCGATCAGCCTTCTCTACCAGCATTCAGCCTTCTCCATCTGGACTTGGCCTTCTGTCCTCATCGATCAGCCTTCTCTACCAGCTGTCTGACTACACCTACACTTGACCTTCTGTCCTCATCGATCACCCTTCTCTACCAGCTTTCAGCCTTCCACATCTGGACTTGGTTTTCTCTCCTCATCGATCACCCTTCTCTACCAGCTGTCTGACTACACCTACACTTGACCTTCTGCCCTCATCGATCACCCTTTGTCTACCAGCTTTCAGCCTTCTCCATCTGGACTTGGTTTTGTCTCCTCATCGATCACCCTTCTCTACCAGCTTTCAGCCTTCTCCATCTGGACTTGGTTTTCTCTCCTCATCGATCAGCCTACTCTACCAGCATTCAGCCTTCTACATCTGGACTTGGCCTTCTGTCCTCATCGATCACCCTTCTCTACCAGCTGTCTGACTACACTTACACTTGACCTACTGCCTTCATCGGGATCACCCTTCTCTACCAGCTTTCAGCCTTCTCCATCTGGACTTGGGTTTCTCTCCTCATAGATCACCCTTCTCTACCAGCATTCAGACTTCTCCATCTGGACTTGTCCTTCTGTCCT